>JANAVB010030653.1:0-207753 GCA_029216955.1 Iris pallida | reverse complement strand
CATCACTTTCAAGGACGAGAAAGTGATGCACGGCGAGGCTGAATACAGGGCTTTGACGAATGTTTATTCCGTGCAGAAGATCTGAAGTGTCATATCAGCGAGCTGTGTGCCGATGCTTAGCTTCTTCTTTAACTATCTTTTATTGTATTTTGATTTTTCTTATTTTGAAATGTAGTCCCTTGTTTATGAGAAAAATAATAAAGAACTTTTGTTTGTTCTCTTGTCATGAATTTGTGCGAAGTTTTGTGGACTTATCATCTTTAACCCACCTTGGTTTAAGGTATAGTTGATAAGTTGAGGTAATAAAGAAAACTTGGTTGGTGGACATGTTTACTCAGAGATAGTGTGGACATGGTAAACATGAAATTTTGAAATAGAGTTTTCTTACTCAGAGGTTATGCGAACATGGTAAGATTGAACTTTTGTAGGGACACACAGAACAACTCAAAGGTAACAAGGGCATGGATGTTCTATGTGTGGAGGATAATGCTTACTCAGAGGTGATGTGGACGTTGTAAACTTTCTTTTAGAGTCATATTACTCAGAGGTAGGATAGGACTCTGCGGGGATATAGAAAATAATTCAGAGGTGATATGAACTTGGATGTTTTCTACTAGAGAAATGATGGGAATGTCTTAGGGCAGCTGGGCTCCAGAGACATATGATGATCGAGAGATGTGAACCCAATTGTCGGTTTCATAGAAACTTGTTGGAGATATGGAAATATATGTTGATAGGCTTCAAACATATTATTTCTTTAGGAACTTGCTATTGATTATCATTATAAATAAGTCTCATTTGGGTTTTACGAGGCGATAGCACCATTAGAGTACACCGTCTCTATGATGAAGGGCCTTCCCATTTAGTTTCGAAATTTTTGGCTATTTTATGAGTCATTACCATTAGCCTTCTGACTGATAGGATAAGGTCACCCACTTGGAACGTTTTTGTTTAACCTTCTTATTGAAAGCTCCAAAAATGCGAGCTTGATAGAGCTCGATGCGCTGTTGAGCCAAAAAACATTTTTTGTCAAGCGCCTCTAGCTCCTATAGTCGACAATTGATTTTCTTCATCTATCAGCTGATTTGTAATAGATACCCGTAGCGAGGGAATCTAGATTTCGAGAAGAAGGAATGATTCATTCCCATATGCCAGATAAATAGTGTGTTACCAGTTGGAGTCCGGACCGTTGTATGGTAGGCCCAAAGGCATTCGCCTAACTTCTCGTCCCAGTCGCATTTATTAGATGACACAACTTTCTTGAGGTGTTTGACGATCGTCTTGTTGAAGGCTTCGGCCAATCCGTTCGTCGTCGATTGCAAGCAGTTGATGCCACGTTTTAGATACAATTCTTATCACAGAATCTGTTGAACGTATGGCTTATGAATCGCAGCCATTATCGATGATGATCCTCCGGGGTACCCTAAAATGGTAGATGACGTGATGCCTGATGAAACTCATCACCTTTGAGCTCTTTACTGATAGAGGTACAACTTTCGCCCACTTAAAGAAATAGTCGATAATCGCCAGGATGAAGCAATATCCTCTGGATGATGGAGGGGCAATCGGTTCGACTATGTTTATACCCCAGGCTTCAAATGGCCAGAGGCAACTGTAGGGTGTAGGAACTCCGAAGGTTGTTGAATGAAGTATGCGTGCAACTGACACGCTCGGCATTTCTTGGCATACTCGACAATGTCTGCCATCATGGTAGGCCAGTATAACACATACGTCGGAGTCGGTCCTATAGCTTAGGACCGATTGATGAGCTCTGCAGGTACCATCATGGGCTTCCCGGAGAGTTTCGATCGTCTCTTCGTTTGAAAAACATCAGAGGAGAAGCCCATCGTATGAACGACGATACAACATTTTGGTAGCTGTATCATAGTAAAATCAGATTGCACATTTTAACAGACAGCTTCCTTCGGGTCATCTGGAAGGATTCTATAGACCATGAAGTCTATAAACAAAAATTGCCAGTCCCTAATATTGACACTAATGTCTGATTGCCTGACATGGTTTAGACACATGCGTAAATTAATTTTATGGCAACCAGTTCTTAATCGATTACCATGATAAAGTGTTGAGTCCCGATGTGAGCTGCCAAAGAGGCAACAAGGCTCGCAAGGGCTTTGCCCACTAGATTTTGTAGCCGAGGCACATGTTCTATAAAGAACTTGGTGAAGGTAGAGATGATATCCAGGGCCGCTTTGTGGTAGGGAAGCAGGTCTTCGTGATAGACCTCATACTGCCCTCAAACCTGGTTGACGATGAGTTTCGAATCGCCATATAACTCGAGGTATTCGACCCTCAGTTGTTTGCTAACTAGAGCCCAATAATAAGGGCATTGTACTCCTCCACAGTTTTGGAGCATGGTTCTGTAAGGGAATAAGACGTTGGATGACTAGGTTGTCTGGAGAAACCAATACTACCCCCACTCCTGCAACGATCTGACCCTTAAATCATTTTCCTGAAGCACCATCGAAGAACATCCGCTAGACGGAGTTATCTTCGACGATATTGGATTCTAACACTTCAGCTGGAATGTCTTCGTACAGTTTCACCATTTTCGAAATCGGATGTGCGGCTAGGAAGTTGGCTAGTGCTTGACCCTTGACAGCTTTTTTTGGAGTAATCACCATATCGTATGGTGATAGCAGTATTGCCCATGTAGCTAATCTAGAGTTTAGTGCTCCCGGCTTTGTCATAAAGATCCTTAGTGGATTGAATCGGGATATAACATAGATCGTCTGACCCGTCACCTAGTGGCAAATTTTCTATATAGCAAAGACCAAAGCTAGGCACTCTTTCTCAATAGGGTTATACCGATGTTCGGCCCAATCATCGTCCTGCTTAGGTAGTATCTAGCTTGTTCATGGCCCGCATCGTTGTTATGAGCCAGTAAGGCGCAAGAGAATGGTCTATTGTACGGACACAGAGTAGAAATGGTTTACCTACTACTGGCGCTACAAGGACTGGAGGGTTCGTGAGGTAAGCCTTGATGTCATCGAACGCCTTTTGATATTCTTCGGTCCAGACGTGGAAAACTTCCTTCTTCATAAGTTTGTTGAAGGGTTGGCATCATCCAGAAAATTTTGCTATAAATCTTCTAATATGTGCAAGACGTCTCTGTAGGCCTCGAAGTTCTCTTAAATTATTTGAAGGGCGCATGTCAATGATAGCCTTAGTCTTCTCTGGGTCATTGTGGATACCTTTCGCAGTGATAACGAAACCCAAGAACTTGCCACTAGAAACCCTAAGGAAAGATTTAGCTGGGTTCATCTTAGTTGATATGCCCACATAAGATCAAAGACTATTCTTAGATCCTGCAGGTGATCACCCCGATAGCGTCTTTTATCAGTGATGTCATCAACATAACATTCAACTATTTTGCAAAAATGTTTACGAAAGTTGGTGTTGATAGCTGCTGATACGTTGCACTTGTATTCTTTAATCCGAAGGGCATCACTGTGTAACAGTACACCCCCTTTGGAGTTCTGAACGACGTGTGCTTTTTGTCGTCCGAAAACATCTTGATCTAGTTGTAGCTTGAATATTCATCCAAGAAGGACATGCCTTCAAAGCCATATGTGTTGTCGATCATCAGTCGGTGATCGGAAGGGGAAACTCATCCTTTGGACAGGCGAAATTGAGGTCCCAAAAATCTATGTAGAACCATATTTTCTTGTTCTTTTTGGTAACGAGGACGATGTTGGCTACCAAGTCAGGGTGTTGTTCTTTACGAATAAATCAACTTATTATTAGTTTATCTATTTCCTTCTCATTGTGTACATGATATTGAGGCAGAAGCATCGTTGTTGCTGCTTTACAGGCTTGGTATTATGTAAGATGTTAAGTCTATGTATTTGTAACACCCAGTTTTCCAGATATGGATAATTTTGAAATTTTGTAATTATAATTATTATTTATTGATATTTATTTATATTATGATTTTTGGTGATTTTTAATATTTTTTTAAACTATTTAAAATCATGACTTGTGATTTGGTATCTTGCTAGTGTAACCCTAGAGACAGCTTGACCTAGAGCCTAGCCATGTGATTAGGGTGTTTCATTTATCATTTTTAGCCTAGGGGTATTTTGGTCAATTAGAAATTTTTGAATTTAACAGAATTTATTAGAATTTATTGGGATGCATGTGAATTTATTATTAATTAAATATTGCTATGTGTTATGTTAGTCCTTAACCTAGAAGTTTAGCCCTAACCCAGATTAGACATGGCCTAGACTAGGGTTAGTTAGCTTGGATTAGTCATGACTAGTCATTGGTTAGAATAATCAAGTTAGACTAGCTACTTATAGTTAGTTGAGACTAGCATTGAAACCTAGGTTCCATCCTAGCCATCAATTTGACATGATGTGAAGGTGACCATTGGATGGGATCCCAAAACCCTAGAAGTGGCCAGCCCAAAACCCTAGGTGAGCCTATTTAATCCCTCCTAAATCATTGCCTCTTTGTTCATTCTCTCTTTTTCAAGAACAAGGTGAGCTCAACTTTATTTCTTAATAACGTCTCCATTCCTCATCCTTTTTCAACCAAACTTCTTGCATTGTGACCTAACCATCACCCTCTTGCTGTCCATGGAGGTAGAATACTGATTTGGGGAATCCACTGTACTCGGGCTACAGTAGAAGGGACTACACTTTGACAATTTTTGAGCTCGAGACACCCATTGGTAAATCCCTCATTATTCATTTAAACTATTGGTTTATCATCATGGATGCATAGCCTGAGGTTCCCTCTAGCTTCGGGTAGGATTTGAACCCAACCTGTGTCCGATACGTGTCCGTATCGGCCACCTATCTGTAGGCTATTAGGTGTTCGACCTAATATCTCAATGGATTAATTTTTGCTGTTTTCAAAATATTTTGAATAGAAAATTTGTTCTTCAAGTTGCTTGTGTGATTTTACACGAATAAGGTGACTTCGAGCCGTGTCCGAGTCTCACTGGACTCGTGGACACAGCTTCGCACGCGGCCAGGGTTTTTCCTGCGACTCGGGGCCTCGTGCTCAGTACACAGGCCACGTGGAAGGCCGTGCTTGGACTGAGAGGAGGAGGCTGTGTCTGCAAACCTGTCCCCCAAGCCTCGTGTCCATCGGGGTCGTGTCGGACATGCGAAGTCATGCGCACGGGTCACACACGCGCGCGCGTTCAGTCAAAATCGCATACTGAATACTGATACGCGAGTCGTGTCCACTGGACATGACATGGTCATGTCGTGTTGGGTCCTATGTGTAGCCTGACACGTGGACTACACGTGGGCATCACCATGAGACCCCACGTGTCCTGTGTCATGTTCTACAGACACGTGCACGTGTGCACGATACTGTGCAACAATGGGTGCACCCCATGTGTTTGCATCGTATTAGACACGCCTGTGTCATGTTTCCTGGACACGTGAGGACTCACAAGACACGTGTACACATGCTTGGTTAATTACCCACTCTTGTTTAGCAAATTAATGTGTTTTGTTCATTCGAATATAAATTCCTCTTTGAACTGATACACAGTGTTCAGTTTTATATATTCCTGAGTTCATTCCATTTTAACTATTTAAATTGATGTTTTAGATGGTTATGATAAATTTACATGTTATTTAGTGCATATTTAGTTCGAGTTTTCAGTTTGGATTAGGCTTATTGATCTGGAATGAGAACTTAACCTGGAATTTGGGTTTTAATGTACTGACTGATCTTTTTCTATTTTAGATGCTAAACTTTGTAACTTAGGTTCATGGTTATTGAACTGATTTCGATTTAAATGTATATCCAGAGTTTATCCACTATTTGGATTGTATGTTAACTGTCTGAACACATTTCCTGAGACTGGGATGAACACATGGGCACTATTTTCCTGAACACATGAACCTGAGACTCTAGGCTACACTGCTTTCCCTATTGCACTGTCCAATTGAACTGATATTGAGTTCACTGATGGGTGAATGCCTGAACACATAGAGACAATGATACACACGCAGGACATGGGATTTTGAATGTGATATGGGATGTTGGTTTGAATGTTTTGGAAACCAAAATCAAATTGACATTGACTGAAAACTGATTCTAATATGCACACCCTATACAAATTTGACACACACATTGATAGTTAAATAAAACATGAAATTATGTTGCATATCTAGAGATTAATAGCACTGACACACATTAGTTAATTCCTATCACTATGTTGGAAAAACCGAGAACTGAGACTCCTTTCACTGAAGCCTGGGTTCATTCTGAACTTGGCAATGGTTGGATTGATTGTTTGAAAATCTGATTCACTTACACACAGTTTGGAGTTGCTACTGATCTCCTCATGTACTGTCAAATTCGATTTCACATATGACACTGTCTTTGGTTTCCTAATTCTGAGAAAAACCTGGGAATCGGTTTAATAGGTTGGATGTTTGGACTGACTTGATTCATTTTCTGAAACCATGTGCTGAACTGCCATTATTCCATTCCAGTTCATGAATCCCCATTGTATCATACTATTTTCAATATCACAGTACACCTAACACTATATCACCCTCATATGATATTGTTTTCCTATGATATGCACACACTGTTAACTAATTCCTGAGTTCCTATATGAAATCTGAAACTTGGGTGTTGTACCTGAGAATATGAGTGTAGGTATCTGGGATTTACATGGTTGTTTGTTTTCAAATTTCATTATTTAACACCTGAACACTCTACATGCCATACACACACACCTGAGCATCTATGAAATCTGGAATTGATTTTCTATCCTTAACTAAATTGAAGTTGTTCATATTGATTCAATGTGATGGGGTTATTCCTGAGAATCGATTTCATTCCTTAATGACCTGAGTTTGATTTCCCATTACAATTGACATTGATTCATTTCCTTTAAAGCCAATTTAATGATTTGCAATGACTGATTCGAATTTGTGTTGGAATATTGAATGATAATTTTTATACTTGTATTGATTTGTTTTCATGTTGAACTCGAAATGGGTGTGATGGTGGATTGGCTTATCTAGTTAACTGTCAATGTTCTTCGAGCATATCAGCTCACTGTTTTCTTTCCCAGATTTCCCACACCCTCATTCATAGGAACCATACCACACTGTTTTGTGTTTTCACACACATTGCCTAACACACATATGTATCTACATTCCTAAAATCCTATTGACACTAGCCTATTAACTAACTGCCATGCTCTCATGTTTCCATTCACCTACACACACATGCCCTCTTGTACTCTCATGTACACACACACAGAAATACATGCCACACACACATTGGTTCACATAGATACACACCCCATTATAGCTACACACTATTTCCTATCACACATGTATCTACACTATGCCACACACTATATATCACCCTCACATGTCTCTCTCTATCACCCTATATACATATATATATGTACACCTATATGTGATATTAACATATAGTCTATAATTATATGAATGTGTTAATATATTAATTAGATATAATTGATATGTGTGAATGTGTGGAATGGTCTACGTATGATATAGCTATGGCTTATAGCCTATATTCAGGGCCTATAGCCTATGGCATATGGTATTGTACCCATGAGTTAGGGTGATGTAGACTTGTGTAAATTGTTGGTGTGTGCTTGCTAGGATAGTGTTGGTTAGAGACCTAGATGGACTTGTTAAGCCTAGGTTAGACCAACCTAGACAAGTTTAACCTTGTTTGACCTAACTAGACTAGAGTTGACCTAGTTTGACTGTTAGGGTTGACTAGAGTTGACCAAAAGTTGACTTTAGCCAAGATTGACCCTAAACATCATGTAGATGCATTGTAGCAGTCTATTTCATTATTTTAGACATGTAGTGACTTGTACTGTTCTATAGGAGACAGACACCACTCATCGGACAGTATATTCTCTTCGGACATTCAGGATACAGGCGAGTACATTCTCTGACCGTTTTATACTTGTCTGAATTTACATTCTTGCTCTAGATTACTATACTTGATGCTGACACGATTGTTATCACGGATTGGTACTATATGGATCTTCTTTTGAGATGTTATCCCCTTGTATTCACTAAATACATATTGTGATGTGCGTTTCACTTACATATTGTATTTATTGAATACCCTTATCCTTGTATACTCATTGTGCCTATTGTACTCTCATTATCACATGAGTCCCATAGATAGACCATTGTACAACTATTGTATAATATGTACATCTATTGTATAATATTGTACACTATTATAGAAGATAACGTAACTGGAGTGGATCTTTGTGTATTGATTAGGGAGGGGAGTAGAATTGGTTATGTAATTAAATCCTATTGTACAACATTGTATAACTATTGTATACGTCTATTGTGCACTCACGTACAATGGAGTTACCATTGCATTGTCCTAAACCGTTTACATAACCATATTGTACTCTAAATCACATGTTGCTTACAGTTCTTACTTATCATATAAATATTTTTATTATCAAATCTCTGCTGTTTTTCACATACAGTCTTCTTTCAGCATTTTCTGTATCTTACTCTATTGCATGCTTTATATTTTCTAACTCGATATGAACTGCGTGAGATGTTTTGTGCTCGCTCCCGTCCTGACTGGACCTATTAAATTTTTTACAGAGAATGATGAGGCTATGGTGTCTACCCATTATGGTGCAGCTTAGACAACACTTGTGCCTTGGACCTATTGCAGTAGAGGATCTACCACCTACGGTTTAGACTGCTAGCTTAGACTCTTACCTTGTTTTTCTCATTGATACATCATTGTATATATATACTGGAAGATTGTTTATCTGATGTTATGGAGATGTTATCTTAGACACTTAGTCTTTATCTAGATTGTACCTCTGTGGATTTCCTTCTGTTCATATCTATCTATCTTCTTATCATTCTGCCATAGATGTGATTGAGGCTGTATATTGCTATGTCACTTCCATTCGGAGTGTATATATTGTACATGTACCTTTATATTGTTAGATGATTAATCTAGGACAGCGTTCTACCGCTGACACTGCGGCGTAGGCTGGGCGTTGTTACGTTCTCGTACCCTCACAGTGGGTGCGGGTCGTGACAGTATTGACTTGTCAATCCAATCCGGTCATGTGTTTATAGCTCTAGGCGAAGATGTCCATGCATTCTTTGATAAGTTGTACCAAAGATTCTCGATCTTCCCCTAACAAGCTTTTGCTGATGAAGATGGATTTCGGCGAGGATTCGCCCCCCAAGGCGATTTGTTCGACTTTATCTTCAGTGAAGGTTTCAGTTGTTCAAAGCGAGATTCCCATTGAGAGCATAAGCATTGAGCACATGATTCTTCTTCGAAGATTTTCAGTATTTGATCGTCTTCTTCTTCAAGAGGATGTGCGAATGTCATGTTAGTTGATAAAACCTTCCTGAAAATGGGGCGATGCTAGTGTCGGAGTCCCAAGTGGAAGATTTAGATGAATTAGAATGCATCTCAGCCTTAGTTTCCAAACTTTTTGGGGTTGTCGGAGGCGTAACATAGGCCACCCATGACGAGTGCTGTAGTAGTCTTGAGGCTTTCCTTTTGGAACGGGAAGTCGTAAGGGAATACGTCAAACTTTTTCGTAGTTCAAGCCCTACCGCTATTCAAGTTGTAACCCATTTTTTGAATGAGGTACAATGCTTGATTAGTATAATGGTATATTTGCATTTTGCTGCTATCGTGCTTTGGTTCGGTTGGCGGAAGGTCTTGATGGCGTTCCACTTTGCCAAGATAATAGGTTTTCATCCTTTTTTCTAGGCGGGACTATATAACTGACGCCTCGGTATGGGACAACTCGATTTACATTATTGACAGTCGCTACTTGTGTTTGTAATGCTCCTAAGGTATTATCCATGGAATTACATCATCTAATGAGGGTGCCTCAGTATTGGCAGATATATAATCCCCCAGTTCTTCTTCACTGAGAACTGGAACAACCTTCATAGGGGGTACGGGAGTCTTTTGCTGTATATTGGCCACCAGTAGAGCTGAATCCTAGTAGGAAGAGTTTTCGAGGACCTTCTTGGCAATTGGACTCTGATAGGCTCCTGGGTCCTGCCCGGGAGTTTGACAACCATGGGAGCCAGAGCCTTCCCATGCAGCTTAGCCACGAGAGAAACTGACACCTCGAGAGGTTTTTCATTTAGTCGTACTCTCAATGGCTTTTTAGTCACTGCTTCTGCCTCCGCTTCTGCTTCGTCATCAGCATCGTTGGCATCATCATCCAAGTGGAGCGTCTTGTACAGATCAACGTTTATGAAGTATGCCTCGACTCCTCTGAAGGGATCGACATCCACGAACTCGGTTCAGATGATGCCGTTTCCAGCTACATATTTCATGCATTGGTGGAGGGTAGTCGGCACGACCATGTACTCGTGTATCTATGGCGTCCTAATATGACATTGTAGGATATGTCGGCATTGATGACATAGTAGGTCACCTCTATCCGAAGGTCACCTATGTGGCACTTCAGACGGATCTTGCCCAAAGGATTACTCTAGCTGGCAAAGAAGCCGCTAATTGTAGTATTGGACGTCGTTAATCGGTGTAACGCCCCAGTCCTAAAATATATAGGACCAAGTATGTGAACATGTCAGCTGTATATGTACGAAGAATACTCCAATATATAGAATCCTTATATATGCACATAAGCTGTAAAAATAATCACAGGCCAGAATAATATAATCTAATCTCATTACAGCTTAACACAGAAGATAATAGAGTCCAAATAATAAATAAGTGTATCATATGATAGCCGGGTGAACATACTCACTCCAAATAGCTACAAAATAGTCTCATAAGATCGGAGTCCAACCTCTGCAAATAGAAAGTAAATAGATGTAAAAATGTCTATAAAATGTCTCAGTAAGTAATATACTATAAGTCAATAGGAGATGCCTCGTCATCGATGTAAGATAGCTCCAGCGTCGCTCCGTACTCCGGTAGAAAATCATCAAACCCTGGAGAGATAACCAGGTCCTCAGAGGGACGTAGCAAGATACAAGAAAACATCATGCCATATAAACTGTAATAATATAATAGTAAAGAAAGGATGCATGCAATAGGGTTCCTGACCATTCTACTATATGCAGTTGAGATACAATCCTTCGACGCATGAGCCCTGGCTGAATATAGATCCGGTATAGTCCTCTATTGGGCACCAGTGACCAAGCGCATAACGTTCAAAAATGTCAGTGGCCAATTTGAGAGGATAATCATACCCGTATCTCCAGCGGAGCTTCCGGGTTACAGGGAAAGTGTAATCGAAGCCCATACGTCAGGTATTGTTCTCCCCACCCAATGCCTAGTATCATCATCTCCATATCTATGTGAACATCTAGTGACCACCAAGTCTTTTAGCATGCAATTCTGTTGGTAGTTACTCCTATCCGTCGCACGCTCTATACATAACGGTGGCCATCCGACTACGCGGGTACGTGTCCTACATGTGATTCACATCACGTGATAAAGTAAGTGTCAAGGCCATATGAGATATACCAATACCTCAACATCAATGGGTGGTCACTAAGCTAAGTCAATGTACGAGAATATAAGTAAAGCAAAAAATGACCGATAGAGTCGCTTGCACCCAAGTATGACTTAGACGCACAGTTTTATAATATCAAAAAAGAAATGCTGAAAATAACAACTAAAAAAAAATATAATAATCACAGTGTTGTAGAAGCATGGAATTTCACAACCAAGAAAGCCCATGCGCCAGACATTACATGCGCCAGAACTCGGACAGAACACTTCACAGCAAAGTCAGTAAGTATAGATATTTGAAAAAGGACTTTTTATTTATATACAAAAGTCTATTACATGTCTAGAAAAGGTTGTACAAAGGAGAATCTCTACAAAGGAAAGATCCTAAGTCTACAGCCAACGGCCACCATGCGCCTCCAGATAGGCACAGCGGCCACCATGCGCCTCCAGATAGGCGCAGCATTCACCATGCGCTGCCAGTTAGGCGCAATAGATACCATACGCCTCCAACCAGGCATCACACCATCTCTTCAGCAGCTCAGTTATGTGCATACAGCTCAGTTATGTGCATCCCTTCAGCAGCCCAGTTATGTGCCGCTCTTCCAGCCAGGCTCACCTGATAAGTGCTTCGACTAAACAAAGCATTTAACCCTCTGGCTAGAACCAAGGAAGAGAAGAGCACCGCAAATCTGTGGCCAGGAAAGGCTTCGAAAGAGCCTCCAAAGGCGAAGGAAGACCGTGATCGAAACCACGGCTAAAGGAACAGCTTTCAACACAACCAGAGTGGCAGTCCCCACTTTGAAGGAAGAAAGAGCTTAGCACCGCCATTTCGATCTACGGCCCTTCCAGAACAAGGAGACGAGGCCCGAGCATCCTTATCTTTGGATGCAACAGGCAACTTCGCCTGCCTCAGAAGCCCTCGACTCCGTCTTTTGGATGTAACAGTCACCTTCAAGTGCATCAACGACGACATGGCGTCTCATCTTCACCCTCGGGAACACTTCGTCAACAGAATGCACCCGAATACCCAAGTTCATATCGGAAGTACATGAGGGAACGAGAAGCAAACCTTCTCTCATGCCACTATTTATAGGCCGGGCAGATCAAACCCACGCGCCAAGTGGATGGCTCTCCGAATTCGTGCAATGAATTTGCATTAAATGGATGAACCGGACGCCTCGAATTCAGCCAAACGGCTATTTAAAGCACTCGAGGAGCGAAACAGCCGCATCATTAAAAGACATGTCGGATGTGCCAGTCAGACAGCGTATCACACAGATGCGCCCTTCGGCATCAGGTGCATCACATAGACGCGCCCTTCAGTACCAGGCGCATCACAGAGGATGTGCCCCACACATCTCCATACCGAGTGAAACGCCAATCGACGCGCCCACTCAGCTGTCCATCGAATGTCAGAAACATTAAATACTGAACTGACAGAGTTGGCAGCACACCTTCCAAAGTCTGAATAGTTGACAGCTTTTTCAGAAAATGAAGCGTCGGCAACGTCAGCGTCATCATGACTTTATCCCGACGGCTACTCCACGTGGCCACTCAACCACCCGCATGCGCCTCTGCAGCCATGCGCCCAAATCTGCATGCACCTCAAAAGCCATGCGCCTCAGACTGCTCTATGATCCCAAAAGACAGAAGGAAAGTCGCCTGCATGCGCCTCAAAAGCCATGCGCCCCGAACGGTTTGTAACTCCTAAAGGTTACGAGCCGCAGTCTCCTCCTGCGTCCAATCCAAGGCGCAGCTCACCAGACCACTTCCCCCACCAAATCCGAGATCTCCGAGCCATGGGTCGATGACACGTGTCCTTTGACTCAACTCATCCAAGATTTCAGCAACAGAAAGATCTTCTCCTCTGCTACGTGCTGGCTCACAAACAGCAGTATGAAGAATTCTACCCCTCGATTAGGGTGCATCCCACGCACCTCCATCAGCAATCCCCACGTGGCGTCCCTACGCACCGGCGCATCCTACATGCGGGCATGAGCAGCCAGCCTGCAAAACTATATATAGAGGGATCATTTCCTTCTCACCCACACACAGAAGAGGCACAAAATCCACAGCAACATACAGAGAATCACCAGAGAGAGAGAGACAGACACTCAACGTCTTCCTCCTCTCGGCAAGCTCCAGCACCCAGAGCAATCCACACCTTCAGAGAACCGATAACCGTCGTCAGCCCGTCAACGGAGTCAACGCATTACCACTCGCTCCATTGGCACTAAGGACCCAGATTAAACAAAAGTGTACTCCTAGTACTACATCTAAGTCCTATATTGTAACACTATTCTATTTGTGTTAAAGTTTTCAATCAAACAATTTTAATGGCAAACAAGATGGCGACTCTGCTGGGGAATTCTTTCTCCTCTTCCGAGAAAGTCGTGTCACAGGCCGACGACGTGAAGGTGGGCTCCTCCCACAAGACGCTGTCGTGCGCCTCAATCAACAAGCGTACGAGGAGTTCATTTTGAAGGAAGTGCGAGTCCTTCGAAGCGGCTGCCGAAGCCGAAGAAGACCCGCCGTGTCTGGGTGCGCAAGGTCGACGCTTCGGGCACCACCCGAAGGAATGCGCCAATCCAGCCCTCCCTTCCTGCTGATGTTCTCAGCAACCAAGGTGCGCCCGCTGATGCAGCGCATCTCTCGGGGAAGCGTGCGGCTGACCACGTTCCCCAGCCATCTCCCTCTCAGGCGAGGAAGATGCGTCGACGGAGCAGGGGCGTAGCCAATGCCCCGCGCATCACCTCTGATGTACCATAAAAAGTCTCTGTCTTTGACAGACTTACTTGCTGTAATGGCGAGGAGAATTTGGATACTGAGTACTATGGGCCCTAGCGAGCTAGTACAAAGAAATCCAAGGCGGCACGGGCCATGCGCCACAAACGTGCTATGCCAGCAGCAGGCAAGAGGCACGCGCTCACAATCACGTGCGCTGCCGATGGCAAGCTGTACAAGGTCAAATCAGGTGCCTCTGCACCAAAAACGAGTCGACCTTCAAAGTCCTCATCTCACTTGGGCGCATCTACTGCATGCACAACCAAGTCGAGTGAGACAAATTCAGTGGTCTTGAACTCCCGCGCCTCCTCTGGTTGTGCATTTGAGGTCCGTTCAAGTCACTTCAAATGTTGTGGTTCCTCCACTACTGATCGTGATGCCTGCTTGGTATTAGATCAGGGGGTGCAGCACTCACCTGACCACCCCGGCGTTTGGCCTTGCCATGCGCCTGAAGGGGGTGTGAAGGTAGCACTCTCCTCCAACGACCTGCGTAACGTGATCACTCACAAGCGTCGGTCAGGAGAGTCGACCAACAGGCACGATGCACCTCTCACGGGGCATACTTGTGCGGTGGTCACCATCAACTGCTATTGTAAGACAGCAGTACCACCAAGGCAGTCAGTCTTTCAGCGGCTGCAATCATCGACACCCCTCCGATATCGCCTCGGGATGAAGGTGTCAACAGAAGAGGAGCCAAGGGTTGCTTCATGCAACGTGATCTCCAACTCCTCGTCAGTCCGGAAGACGACTAGCAATTCCTCGTCTTCATCCAAAAGCCAGCCGAGGAAAACCAAGGCAGCTGTCTCCACCTCTGGAGTGTTCGAAGGCACTCGGTCGAGGAAGAAGTTCTTGGAGGAAGCTGGGGGTAGTCAGACCCTTGTTGAGCCTCCTTCCGAAGACGAAGATGTCCAAAGCACAGCTGCGGCGGATCTTCATCCTCGAGGCGAAGTCAGCCTCCCAGAAGCCCCTCAGAACGAGGATGTCCCCCAGGACACGGCTGGGGGTAGAGACGAAGAGGCCCTTCAAGACAGAGCTGAGAGCAATCAGGCCCTTGCAGATGCGCCCGTCGAGAATGACCTCCAAAATATGGCTGGGGGTAGCCAAGGTAGAACACCAGGAGAGGTGACTTCCCCACATGAAAATGAGGCTGAGAGCAAAGCCTCAACCAATCCATCCACTCCCGGCCGTGTCATGACAGTATACATGACTGGGGGTGATTCCGAGTCTGATGCGCCACCGCAGGACATTGTCCAGCGCATAGACTCATTAAAGGAAGGACTCAAAACCCTTCCTACCTCTATGCAAGCACTGACTCAAGCAGTGTTTGATATACGGTCGGCCTTGACCAGAACACCTTCAACCGGTCCCGACCCAGGAGCCAATGGGGAGTCGAGTGTACTCCTTCAACGGGCACCCTCAGACACAGAAGCACCCCGAACGTCGGAGCCCTCATACACTCCACTCCAGATGGTACCACCTTCCCCGAATCCTAGCTCCACGGAGGATGTGGTCGAAATGATCAAGGACTTACGGGAGCGCTTCGAGTCCAAAAACAGGCAAGAGAAGCGCCAGAAGATGGGCATTCCCCCAGCCTTATCCCCTCGAGTGGAACAAGGTGATTTATCCCCCAAAGTATAAACCACAAACACTCACGCCGTACGACGGAAAGGACTCTCCGCGTCGGTACCCTGACTTATTTCCAGTCACAGACAGGGCATCTTCCAAAGGAGGACGTGCTCCTCACCAGCATCTTTGTTGGGGCCCTTAAAGGGGTGGCGTATGACTGGTACTGCAGCCTCCCCGATAATTCTATATCGTCCTTCGACGACTTGACGCGCCTCTTCCTCGATCGCTTCTACGACGGCGGGAAGGACATGACGATGGTATCTCTCATAGAGATACGCCAGAAGGAGAAAGAAACGGTTCGGGTGTTCATCGAACGCTTCCGACAGGCCTGCTTCAGGCTACCTCCAGGCATGCCAGAACATGCGCTCCTCTCCTCTTGCAGCATGAACATGCTGCATGCAGTGAAGCTCTGGCTCAACTCTACTCTCCCTCCCGACTGGAGCTCCCTGATCATCGAAGCTGAAGCCGCAGAAAAGAAGGCGGCCAATGCACGTCTTCTGGGTGTCAGCTTCCCCGACTTTGATGATAAGGGGAAAAGGTCTGCAGCCAACAACTCCGGACGAGAAGCAAAAGGGAAACATATATTGACTGTTAATGCCTCGAAAGGCGCATCTGCGCCTACTCAGAAGCCTCTACTGGCACTGAGTCCCAAGGAGGTGTATTCATTCAATGACGAAGACACCCTGCAACTCTTTGAAATATTGAAGCAGGGTAACAAGATCAAGCTCCCGGACCCAAAGCGGCCCGATGAAGTCGGGAAAGTGGACAACCCGAGGTACTGTCACTACCATCGATTTGTCGGACACCCGACCAAGGACTGCTACGTCCTCAAGAATTATATCCAGCGCATGATCAATGTGGATGTAATCTCCGTCGACTATGAAGAGAAGACGTTCTCAGCCAATGTGGTGTCACTTCAGTTCGGTACCTTGCCGCCGACTACCACACAAGATGGCGTCGTTCCCATCCCTAAGGCAACAATGGAGGTGGTGAACTTTCCACCTACCCGTGACAATGCGAGTGGACTCATCCCACTCACCACATCTCGAGGAGAGGTCCTCTGGGTTCACCCCGACCTCGTCACCGAGGTGACACAACCGGAGGTAGGCTCTACCTCCAAATCAAAAGACAGGAAGATCAAGTCTTGCCGCACGGTCTCTTCTTCAACGGAAGAGGCACTTCCAGTGCAGACGCGTGCACAACAGAACGCCCAGCCCGGCGAAGCTGCCGTCGAGGTGGTGCCTTCTGGCACCATCCCTGAGGAGGGCCCGTCTAAACCCTCAGCATCCAATAAGCAGAAGCAGGTGGAGGCCCGTTTCGACAGACCTCTACGGAAGGAGAATGCTTCGGGGCTAGCCAAGCCCCACAACTTTGACATACTGGCACAACTGGCCAGTACTCCTGCACGCCTGTCTTTGTTCGAGCTCCTACGTCTTTCCAAAGACGCCCGAGAAGCTCTCTGCGAAGCTCTGAAGGACGCTGAATCCTTTCTCAGTCAGGTCAAGCAGCCTGAAGACCTCCCAACTACTTGTGCGTACTGTCATTGTGCGGATGAAGTTATCCCAAACATAACTATCATCCAACAAGACATGCTGCTCAAGCACCACCGACATAACCGACCGCTGTATTATACAGGGTACATCGGTTCAGTCAAGGTGAGCCGGATTCAGATCGATCCGGGGTCTTCCCTCAGCATCATCCCGAAGGCGCTGCTATCAAAAGTGGGGATCCTAATGTACCGGCTGGCGCCCTCCAACACAACCATCAGTGGCTTTAACGCTAGCAAAAGCGAGCCACTGGGCAAGATCCGACTGAAGTGTCACATCGGCAACCTCAAAACTGAGGTGACTTGTTATGTGGTGGATGCCGAGGTCAACTACAACATCCTGCTCGACCGACCATGGCTACATGAGTACATGGTGGTGCTTTCAACGCTCCACCAATGCATGAAATATGTATCCACCAACGGCGTCATCCAGACGGAGTTCGCAGACATTGATCCTTTCAAAGGGATTGAAGCCTACTTCACCCATTCCGACTTGTACAAGCCACTTGACGAGGAGGAAGCCAACGATGCTGATGATGAGGCAGAGACAACAACTGAGCCGGACATGGAGCCTGAGATGACTCCAGACGCCCCTTTGAAGATCCGACTGAAGGGCAAACCACCCCAGAAGGTGCCTCTAATGAGCATCAAACTATAAGGGAAAGCACCGATTCCTGAGGCTCCCCTAAAGATACGCCTCAAGGGAAAGCCACCTCAAACATCGACTCCCCTGGTGGCAAAATTACAGGGGAAGGCACCACTCACAGGAGGCGCAGTTGAGGCACCTCTGAAGGTATATCTTAAGGGAAAGCCCCCGCAGTCATCCAAGATGTCAGAGAGGGCTCACATAACCCTCTCAGACCCCAAAGTCAAAGCTGTGGTAGATTCTCCTGATCCGACCCCAGTGCTTACAGATTAGGAGCTTGGCGAATATATCTCTGCTGATGTAGATGCACCCTCCTTAGACAATATAATCCCACGGGATAAGATCTCGTATTTTATCAATAATAGAGTGTCTGTTAATTATTCTTGTCTTCCGTACTGGAATGCCATGTATACATTAGATAACGCTCTACGGTCATTGCAAACACAAATAACGGCCGTCCATCATGTAAATCGAGTAGTCCCGTCTCAAGGAGTCTGTTTCATACCCCCTCCACGAAGCCGAGACGAAGGATCCATCATTTTGGGCAAAGTCGAGCGCCATCAAGACCTCCCACCATTCGAGCCAGAACCTGATATCGGCAGAGTACAAGTCTATCGGTACACGGATACAGCAAAGCACATCATCCAAAAGATGGGCTACGACCTAAAAAGCAACAAAGGCCTAAACTACGGCAAGGGTCGACGTCTCCCTCTCCGGCTTCTGACACCTAAGGGAAAGCCACAGGACTACTACAATCGGACTCGACCGGGGGTAGGCTATGTCACGCCGCCAGCAACTCCAGAGAGTTCAGACACAGAAGACGTAGAATATTCCCACTCGCCCGAAGCATCGTCTTGGGATTCCGATACCAGTATCGGATCAGTCTTCAGAAAAGTGCTGTCAGCTAACATGATGTCAGCACAACCTCAAAAAGATGAAGGCGAAGACCAAGCGCCGGAACCCTTCAAAGAAGAACCCTGGGCTCAATGCCTAGGAGAACAATGGGAGTCTCGTTTTGAGTTATGTGAACCTCCCACCGAAGACGAAGTCGAGCAGATCGACGTTGGGGACGGATCTTCTTCCAAACCCATCTTCATCAGCAAAAGCCTAGAAGGAGAAGACCGAGAGT
The DNA here is from genome assembly GCA_029216955.1 of Iris pallida. Classification (NCBI taxonomy): domain Eukaryota; kingdom Viridiplantae; phylum Streptophyta; class Magnoliopsida; order Asparagales; family Iridaceae; genus Iris; species Iris pallida. The sequence continues at coordinate 188,526 of JANAVB010030653.1, read as the reverse complement.
CTCTAATCCAGCTGGCTAAAGAGTATATCGACGTCTTTTTCTGGAGCTACGAAGACATACCGGGACTCGATCCACAGATCGCAATGCATAGGTTGAACATCTTACCTGATGCCAAACCTATCAAACAACAACAGCGACGTTTCCGTCCGAACATCATGAATGCCATCGATCAGGAGGTAGACAAACTCTTGACCAGCGGCTTCATCCGTGAGGAACAACACCCAGATTGGGTAGCCAACATCGTACCTGTCACCAAGAAGAATGGGAAGATACGAGTCTGTATCGACTTCAGGGACCTCAACTCTGCTTGCCCGAAGGACGAATTCCCGCTTCCAATCACCGATGTGATGATCGACAACACGTGTGGCTTTGAACGCATGTCCTTCATGGATGGGTATTCAGGCTACAATCAAATCAAGATGTTCCTCGATTACGCAAAACACACGTCATTCAGGACTCCGAAGGATGTTTTCTGCTACACAGTGATGCCTTTCGGCTTGAAGAATGCCGGTGCAACATACCAACAAGCTATGAGCACCATCTTCCGTCAACATCTTCGCAAGACAGTCGAATGCTATGTTGACGACATCGCAGTCAAGAGCCGCCTCAAAGGAGATCACCTACAGGATCTGAAGACAGTCTTCGATCTCATGCGGGCACATCAACTCAAAATGAACCCCGCTAAATCCTTCCTGAGGGTTTCTAGCGGCAAATTCTTGGGCTTTGTCATCACGGCGAAAGGCATTCATGTTGATCCAGAGAAGACCAAAGCCATCCTCAATATGGACCCTCCGAAGAATCTTCGAGAATGTCGGGGCTTACAGGGACGTCTGGCATACATCCGGAGGTTTATATCAAACCTCTCCGGTAAATGTCAACCCTTTACGCAGCTCATGAAGAAGGGAGTCTCTTATGTCTGGACAGAGGAGTGCCAAAAGGCTTTCGACAGCATCAAAGCCTACTTGACGAGCCCACCAGTCCTAGTGGCACCTGTCGCCGACAAACCATTTCTTCTCTATGTCCGTGCCTTGGATCATTCCCTTGGCGCTCTGCTGGCTCAAAACAGCGATACAGGCTATGAGCAAGCAATCTACTACCTCAGTCGAACGCTCATCGGGGCCGAACACCGGTACAACCCTGTTGAAAAGGAGTGCTTGGCTTTGGTGTTTGCCATCCAGAAGACTCGTCATTATGTCTCGGGCCAGACAATTTATGTCATTTCTCGAGTCAATCCGCTCATAGTCCTCATGACGAAGCCGGGATCATTGAACTCCCGGCTAGCCACATGGGCGATCTTGCTAACACCGTATAATATGGTGTTTGTCCCGCAAAAAACTATTAAAGGTCAAGCTCTGGCTGACTTTTTAGCTGCACACCCCATCCCAGAATCCTCAAAACTCTATGAAGATATTCTGGATGAGGTCCAAGAATCCAACGTCACCGAAGGAAGCTCCGTTTGGTGGATGTTTTGGCACTTCAAGAACAGGCTCCAAAGGCTAAATCATCGCAGGAGTGGGGTAGTCTTAGTCTCCCCCGATCAGTTGGTCATCCAGCGTGCTTACTCCCTTTCGAAGCTGTGCTCCAATAATGTTGTCGAGTACAACGCACTCATCATGGGACTCCAGCTCGCACAGCAGCTGGGGGTGGACCATCTGGAAGCCTACGGTGACTCAAAACTCGTCGTAAACCAGATTCGGGGGCAATACGAGGTTCGCCATGAAGATCTGATCCCTTACCATGAAGTTGCATTGAACATCATTTCAACCTTTACCGGGTTCTTCATCGAATACGTACCTCGTCTACAAAACTTGGAGGCTGACGCTCTGGCTGGCCTCGCAGCCTCATTGGCAGCGCCCCTTGGGACTCAACACTATGTCACGGTAACTGGCCGAGACTTGGTTTGTCCTAGAAATAACCTATGCTTGCGAGTGGCTCACGCCATGCCGACGAACACTGGTGTTAATGTCCGAGACTGGAGGTTCCCATTCATCGACTTCGCTGTCTACGTAATCCTTCCAGAGGACCCGAAGGAAGCCGTCTCAGTCAGGAGACGCTCTCTTCGATTCTACTATGATATAGCTACCAAAATGCTGTACCGACGCTCCTTCGATGGGCTCCTCCTTCGATGCCTGTCCAACGAAGAAGCAGTCAAAGCTCTTCGAGAAGCTCATGACGGAACTTGCGGAGCTCATCAACCTGGTCCTAAGTTGCAGGATCGACTGCGACGTATGGGCTACTACTGGCCAACCATGGCCGCCGACGCTGTTGAATATGCTAAGAAGTGTCACGCATGCCAACTTCATGCAGACTTCATACATACACCGTCTGAACCACTACATCCTACAGTCGCCTTCTGGCCCTTTGAAGCCTGGGGCATGGACATTGTGGGACCAATCACCCCTCCTTCATCAAGAGGACACCGCTTTATCCTGGCCATCACCGATTACTTCTCTAAATGGGCAGAAGCAGTCCCACTGACGGAAGTAAAGAGCTCCAGGGTGGTCAGCTTTATCAAACACCATGTCATTTACCGTTTCGGAGTACCCCGGCGGATCATTCATGACAATGGTCCTCAGTTTATCAGCCACATTTTTAGCAGGTTTTGTCACAAGAATCGTATTCAAAATATGGCATCCACGCCTACAATCCGACTGCAAACGGGTTAGCAGAGGCGTTCAACAAAACTATCGTTAGGCTGCTCAAAAAGGTCGTATCATCCAACAAATACGACTGGGACGAAAAGCATGGCGAATGCCTTTGGGCCTACCGTACAACGGTACGGACCCCAACAGGCAACACACCATTCTCCCTGGTCTACGGGAGCGAAGCGGTACTGCCTCTCGAGATCCAGATACCCTCACTCCGCGTAGCAATAACAAACAAACTCACAGAAGAGGACAATCAACGTCGTCGTCTGCGGGAACTGGAGGCACTCGATGAGAAGCGTCTCCTGGCTCAACAACGCATCGAACTCTACCAAGCCCGTGTATCACAGGCTTTCAACAAGAAGGTCAAACAGAGGACTTTCCAAGTTGGCGACATAGTTTTAGCAGTCAGAAGGCCAATGGTGTTAACTCACAAGACACCAGGAAAGTTCGAGCCCAAGTGGGAAGGACCTTTCATCATAGAGACAGTATACTCAAATGGTGCTTACCGCCTCGCCAAACCCAATGGGGACTTATTCATGATGCCCATCAACGGCAAGTTCCTAAAGAAGTACTATTCTTGACATCCTTCAGACATGTACTTCCCTAAAGGGGATCTGTAGGCCCAATCATCGGGGCTCACACACAATCTCCTTCTACAAACTCATACGCTTCCGGAACCCAGCTGTTCCGTGGCATCCTTCAGTAGAAAGACAACCACGTCCACTTCACCTCTGAGTTGTTCCTCTACACCCTACAAAGCAGAATCTTACGCTACGTAAGCCGATGCTATCCTTCATGTTTACCACGTCCACATTACCTCTGAGTAAACATCTCGTATATACAACCCCTGTGTTGTCGTACATTGATCGCAGAACTTCCATGTCCACATGACCTCTGAGTTGTTCAGCATATCCTCCAGGATCATTCCTACCACGTCCATAATACCTCTGAGTAGGAAGATTCTATCATTTTGAACCCAATGATTGCCATGTCCACATCACCTCTGAGCAAACACGTTGGTTCCTTCAAACTTATTATCTGTACCTAAAAACTAAGGTGCGCAAAAGATAATAGGTCCACACAAATCATCAAGTTCATAATAACAAAAATGAACACATCACAAAAAAGGTTGTGTACTTCTTTATTTTCTAAAAAAAGAGAGAGTACAGAACTACACTATCCTCCAGCAAGGGTTGCAAAAGAACATAAAGAAGGAAGAAGCTACAATCCCTGAACCTCTCCAGGGTGGGCTGAGAGCTCTCTGACTCGACGTCTTAAGTCGGCTGTATGGGTCTCCATAGTCGCCAGGACTCGATGCTCAGCTTCTTGACGCATCAATTCAACAGCCTCAGCGGAAGTTTCGCTCTCATGCTTCTCATCAAGCTGTTGTCGCTGCTGAGCCAAGGCAAAAGTCCGCTGAGTAAAAGTCGCTTCCTCCTTCTTGAATGCTACATGTTCAGCCCGAACACGTTTGGCATCTAACTGGAGTCGGGCCCGTTGGTCCTCAAGGCGGCACATCTGGGTGTTGATCTCTGCGATGTTAGCATCCAACGCAGCTCGCGTTTCCATCGTCTTCTTCATGGACTGAGACAATTGCTCTACCGCAGCCTCAGTCTTAGCCACCTCGCGCTCCCAAATGCCCACAGTGGCCTGGTAGGAAGACTCGATCTCGGCAATCAATTTCCCCTTCTCCGTATCTATCAGGACGGAGAGGTCATTTCGCTGGATGTGCTGAAGTTCCGCAAGCCGCTCGTCTAGCTCGATCACCGAAGCCTCCAAAATTTTGGCCATATGGTCGTGGCCTTGGTAAACGCGGATCAGCTCGATACAGGGCATTGCCAGAGTTCTTACCGTCGCAAAGCTCCCGTTGGCATCCATCACCGCAGATACACCCCTCTGCAGCATTTTGTATACCCCCTCGACGAAGAATTTCACATATTCGTCTGCGTCCGCCAGTACCTGCGGCATCATAGCAGGAGTTGGTGGAGCTATTACAGTTAGCGGACCGGAAGAAGATCCGCCGACCTCAACCTGCGAGGTTTGAACCTTGGCATCAATAGGCTCTTCATCGATAGGGGCCAGACTGCTAGCCCGAGGAGCCGAAGGAACAGAGGAAGCCGACACAGGCGTCGAGATAGTACCCCAAGTAGAAGGAGTAACAGAGGGTTCCACACCCTTGCCCTTCTCAAGCCCGGAGGAACTACCGACGTCAACGGCCACCTCTTCTACCCCCAACGTCCTATCAGCGACCAGTACCTCCCCCGGTAGAACGGGAAGATCAACACTCATCTCCTGGCCCGCCCCGGGAGACAGGACCGGCAGAAGGGTCTCATCCTTCTCATGTCCCTCTACAGGGACAGAATCTGTCGCTACCTCCTGATCGGTAGCCACCTCAACTTCCACGGTTGAAGCTGGGTGTAAGCTCCCTAATTTTCTACTACATTTTTTTATTTAAAATATATGTTTGTAATTATTATTTTTTTTCGTATCTACATGTCGCATACGACTTCGCATTTCATATTTTGTAGCATGCGAGAATTTGCGTTTCGTAATTTCTCGCCGAGTGCGAATATGTGCGAGGTACATATTTTGTAAAATATTTTTATTTGAGATTTTATAGATGTAAAAGGATTTAGTTTGTTTTTCAAAATAATATGTGATAAATATTTTTATTTCTAAAGAGAGTTATTTAGTTCGTCAATCAAAAATGAGTAGTGATTTAAAAATTTGTGGTATTTCCAAAAGATTTGCGAAATGGGATATTTGCTTATTGATATATTTTGTTATTATAAAAGCTAGTTCATAATTAATATTTAAGTATTTATTGTGATTTTCGAAATTTATTTTTACCATAATTATTTAACTACGAAAATAATATTTGAGATCTTGTCTATTTAATATTTGATTAAACATGGTAAATTAAATTACAAAAGATTTTACTGGCTTTATTTAAAAATATTTTAAATTAATTATGGAATTAATTTGGATTTGAAATTTATTTGAATTGGTTTTAAATCGATTTAAAAAATAGATGAAATTATCTATCGGGATTTAAACGAATCCTAATCTATATCCAACTGGACATTTCCACCTCCTATAAAAGGAGAGGTACTCCTCCAGCCAATTCCACAATTTCCTACCCCATTGTGCATCTTGTCTGTGTCTCCCATCCACTAAAATTTCCCCATTACAAATACATTATTTCCTTGGGTCCGACAATCCCGGACCTCCGCCCACGACTGCTCCCTCCCGACTGTCAGCCCAATCATCATTATCATCATCCCCTTCGTCTCCCCGTCGAGCGAACCCATCAGCCTCATCACCGGCCATCCCCGAACCCCCGTCACCGACAGCCCACCATCTCCGGCCAAATCCCCAACCTCTCCCCGGCCAAATACCACCTCCATCACCATTGTCGTTATCTCCATCATCGCCCCACGCCACCAGACCCGACTGGCATCCGGCTGATCAGCCCCCATCCAAACCCTATCACCACCATCGGCTCCCAAAAGCTCGGCCAACACAGTACATCACCACCACCACAACACACAAAGACAGAAAGGAAAGGGGGAAGGAAAGAACCCTTACCCCAGTCGTAGAGCACGCTCGGTCGCCGCCCAGACTTCCCGCACCGCGCCAGTAGACCCCCTCCCCGACGCCGGCGCCTGGCCGCAACCACCGGCGTGGCCAGATGCTTATGGATCTGGAAACGCCACCGCGCCGAAGCCGATCGCACCCTTCAGCCTCCGTCCCCAAGGTGAAACCCTCCTCTCCGACCCGCGTCTGCCGCCGCCTCCTCCAGGGCAGCGCGCCACCGCGCTCCCCCAACAGCCGCGCCGCACAGGAACCAACCGCCCCTTTCGCCTCTCTGCCTCCACCGAACTCCGACGCCTGCGCCCGTCCGCGTCCCGGCGAGATCCACCTCCGAGAACCCCGCGAGCCACCGCCCCATGGAGGATCGGCCGCCGCGCCCCAGCTGACGTCGTCCACCAAGCACCCCTCCGCCCCTTGCTGGAAAACCCCTCCGCCGACCAGGTGACGTCGGTCGTCGAGATCCCTCGCGCCTCCGGGAACACCGCCGACCGCCACCCCTCCGGTGAGGCCCCACTCCTTTCCCCATTTCTCTCTCTCTTTCTTCGTTGATTAATTGGTAGGGGGAAAGTCTGTATCAAAAGGTGGGGGGGTTATCTTTTATTATTATCATTATAATTATTAATATATTCAGTATTATTATTATTATTAAGGTTATCATTATTGATTATTACTAATATTATTCTTATTAATTATTATTATTATTATTATTATTATTGTTATTATTATTATTATTATCATTGTTATTATTACAAAGAAAAAGTTCTGGTTTGTTTTAAGGATTAATATTAATAATAATATTATTATTATTAATATTATGATTATTCTTATTATTATGATTAATAATAATATTATCATTAATATTTTATGAGTGTACATGGGTAGGGGTATTTGCCATTTGGTATTATCTGTGGCAATATTACTTTCAAAATCTTAAATTGTATAAAAATAATTTGATTAATATCTTAAAAATATTTGTGGAAAATTATAGATATTATTGCATACTACTTTATCTAAGGATTTGGAATTACAAAAATTTTATCTTTGCAAATTAGTTTTAACCATAAGAAAAATTTTCTAGAATTGAAAGATATTGCTTTAAAATATTTTTGATTAATAAAAGGATGGTTTTCCACTATAATTTGTATTAAGATATTTTGTTTTAAGTATCATAAATATTTTCTAAAAATAAGTTATATTTATTTGCAAATTCCCTTGTTGATTATTAACGTCGTTGATCATAACTAATCCCATGTTCCTATTTTCTCGCGACTTTGGACTATGCGCATTGATCATAGCCATTGGACAAACTGGACTTGTCAGATCATTGCACCATACCAAGCGACACACCAGGCAAGATACCTTGCCACAAATTTACTGTTTATAAATTAGTTACATTTTATTATATCACTGTTCATTTATTTCTAGTTCTTGATTACTGCCTGCTCAGTGATATTTATTGTACCTTGTTATTTATCCTTTGGTTGCATATAGACCTAGAGTTAAGGGACCACCTCTAGTTTAGTGCATTCCATAAACTTTGACACTGTTGTGCCACGAGATGTGTGAGATATGAGTAGCATATAGCCTACGGACTTGCGTGTTGGCTGATCACTGATGCGTACAGGACATGCGTTAGGTCTAACTGTCAATAGTTGAGTGTTAGAAGACTTGACGGTTAGTAGTGTTATATGGTCGTGGATGCGACATGATAGGTACATTGGGTGGGGAGAACATTTCCTTGTCGTATGGGCTTCTATTGTACTTCCCCTATAACCTGGTAGCTCCGCTGGAGATACGGGTATGAGCCTCTCAGGTTGGCCACTGTCGTTTTTCAACGTCATGCTCTCGGTCACTGGTGCCCAAGTGGGGACTATACTAGATCCCATTACAGCCAGGGCTCATGCGACGAAAGGTTTGTTCTTAAATACATGTTCACTTTAGTTTGGTTAGTTTACCCTATTTATGCCTTGTCACTTTCTTTGATTGTGGCATATTTTATATTCAGTATATTTATGGCATGTTGATGTATCTTGTTACGTCCCTCTGAGGACCTGGTTATCTTGCCAGGTGTGTGTGTGTTCTTATGATTTCTGCAGGTGCTCTAGCTAAGGCCATGACTTGCGCTCTATTTCACCGAGATGTTGCTCTTGGATCGTCATCTCGTTGCTCTACCAAATTCCTTTCCTTGTGTATTTCTTTCTTATTAAAATTAGTTGGTAGCGGACTTTGTCTCCGCCCAACGATTGTAAAACATGACAAATTCAAAGTTGATTTTTATACCATTATTTATCTTGTGGATAAGATTTAGTACCTTGGTTACTGCATTTTACAGCTTATGTATATATATGAGGGTTCATATACTTCGTATGTATACAGCTGGCATGATTACGTTTTAGTCCTACGTATTTTGGAACTGGGGCGTTACATGTTTTTGTGGTGGCCCATGCAGGTCAGTTTGTCACTTCGGTTACGTAATTGTACCGATGTGAACCTGCAACATAGGATTAGAATATTGGAATCTCATCCATACAGCTTGACCTCTTCCCTTGACTTCAAATTTTGGACTCTCGTTCGACTTCCTTGAATTGTATCTTGCTTGATTCCTTTCTTCCGTTGATTCTTACTTCATGCTTAGTGTCAACTAGGAAGATGACTACACTAGTGTATACTCATAGGTCAAACACATGGCTAGAATGGTTATATTGGCAATTGGAATACATTCAAGACTCTAATTGAGTTTAAAATATTTTTTTGGGTGTGATTTAATGATTAGTAATTGGTAAAGTAGGATATTACCACGGAAAGTTTTTACCTTGAGATTTCTAAATAGTAAAAAAACCAGAGGATTTCTAGGATTTCATACTTGGTTTAAGAAATTGATTGTCTTTTTGAGATTTAATACCTATGATTTATTGGGTTATATTTATAAATCTTTGCACAAGTATAAAATTAATTTGCTTTTCGAGTTGTGATATTTATGAGTTTTGGGTAATAGATATACATCTTTGAACAATTATAAAATTCATTTGATTTTCGATTTTTGATGTTTATAATTATTGTATTATAGTTATACGCCTTTGGACAGTTATAAATTTGAACTGAGAATGATCTTAGCTTTTTAAAATGGCCATAAAAATTATTTAAATTAGAGTTGTACAACTTACGATTTTCGTGTTTAGTAAATTTTAAATTTAAAGTGGAAGTAAGGATGGTAAACTTTTGGTTATAATAATTGAAAACGATTTTTGAGATTTTTATTTTAATTGCGTCCTATGATTGAGGATTACAAATCTATTTAGATTTTTGGTAAAAAAAAAAAAAAAAAGAAGAAGAGATTTTGGCTGATAAGATTATTTAGAAATTTAGTTTAATGTTGGATTGCTAATATCGTACATTTCAAAAAAAAAATATATATATATAAGGTTGTTTTGATTGATCAAACAAAGTTACCATTTAAATTTTTTGATTTTATTGGTATGACGTAGTAGGAATAGAAGTTATTATTGATAAGAGCATTGAGCGTAATTTTTGAGATTGTTTTTAATATGCTAAGAGTTTTATTATGAGTTATTTGAAAATGCTAGTGTTAAATTTTTGAGTGATTGTGAAATTTTTATGGATTCAATTATAAATTCTTGAGTTAAATAGTTGAATTCAAACGTTAATTTTGGAAAAGGTTAGTAGTAACGTGATTAAATTTTGATTTGAGATTGTGAAAGCGATTCAAATTTTATGATGAATTTGAATGGCTTGGAGTGAATACAAATTTTGGGTGGTTTATTTTTGAAAGTTTAATTTTGAAACTTTTGGAGGAAACTGGAGTTAAATTTTAAATAGTAGGCCATCAAGATAGCTCTAATTAGATAGATATACTCAACACTAATTGCCATGTCACTAATAACCATGGTAGTAGTATATACACAAGTGTTGTTAGTCATCTACCTAATTACATGACTGTATTCCTAACTTAATTTACCTTGATCTACTAGAATCTGAATTATCTTTATTTCATGCTGTAACTGGTACACTTATTTCGTACGATAATTTCATGAACTCCCACTTTCTATTTTAAATTTTTGTGTCCTTACCGTGACTTGGATATTTGGAGCACAACACTAGACTTTTCCTTCCAACAACTTTCACATGCAAGACGTAGACTAGCCCACCTTTATGTAGGTATATCACGTGCTACTAAAACACGTCTCCTTGTACCCTAATTTCATGTTACGACTTTCGGATCAAAAAGATTGGACTCTAACCCCTACCGTGAAACCAATATACTTTTTAACTATAGACTCGACCTCGATATATGATTTTGCTCTATTTCCCTTACATGCTTAACCTTGCACTTATCTTGATTGCTGGACCTATCATCCCATAGCACCATTAGTTTAATCCTTTTAAGTTGGGTAGAATATCTCATTACCTAACTAACCCTTTTTCCTAGTGAATCTTATTGATAATTTCCTTGGACTATAAAACTTAAGAGGACCCTAACTTATCTAGTCAACCGAGTCGACTGCATAGACCTAAATTTCGGACGGAACTAAGACTTTATAAAATCTTGGACTCTTTGATTCTTTCATCATTACCCTTTACTTAAAATTTTTATCTACCTATGATGCTAAAATAGCTTAGTTTTGCAAGCTTATTCTTTATCAAGCTTGATTATGACATATGTTTAATGTGGGCGCCCACTAATACATTGTCTAATCAGAACCGACGTATTATGGTCTGATCAACCATAGTGCACTTGGTTCATTTTTTGTATATTGTTCAACGTGGATAGAGACATAGTTAAACTTGGCCCCGGAGTCTCATCCGCGACTGTTTTGGCAACTCTTTTTGGAACTTATCCAGTCGTCTTTGAACCACTCATTTGAATTCGATAATGCCTTCTTCGAACTCTTTACGTTTGCCTTTCGCCTGTTTTAGAAAGACAAACACCCGTACTTGATATTCCCTTAGTTGTCCACTGTCTATTGCCAAGATAGTTAGCCAGTTACCAACCAATTTGACTGTAACCCCATCTTGAATTAACCACCCTCCTCGTGACACTAGATTCATTATCATCATTCATGAGACTTCAGAAGGAATCAAACCAATTCCTTCATCAAACCTAAAACCAGACGACCATATCTGCTCAAGGAACCATAACTCCAAGTCCCTAAGTTATTCTTTTGATCCACCCAATGCATTAATATTTCTTGAATTATGTTATCATGATTATCTTAGCTAGTGACCCTCGTCCATTACCATATTCGTGAAATATTTTTTTCTATTTAACATTTATGTTAAACACCGTTTTCTTGTCTCGCCAAAAGAATTGTTCATACTTTCTTATCGTTAAACTCTCGAACCCTACTTATCCCTAAATTTCGAGGACGAAATTCTTTTAAGTTGGGTAGGATGTAAGCTCCCTAATTTTATACTACATTTTTTTATTTAAAATATATGTTTGTAATTTTTTTTGTATCTACATGTCGCATACGACTTCGCATTTCGTATTTTGTAGCATGCGAGAATTTGCGTTTCATAATTTCTCGCCGAGTGCGAATATGTGCGAGGTACATATTTTGTAAAATATTTTTATTTGAGATTTTATAGATGTAAAAGGATTTAGTTTGTTTTTCAAAATAATACGTGATAAATATTTTTATTTCTAAAGAGAGTTATTTAGTTCGTCAATAAAAAATGAGTAGTGATTTAAAAATTTGTGGTATTTCCAAAAGATTTGCGAAATGGGATATTTGCTTATTGATATATTTTGTTATCATAAAAGCTAGTTCATAATTAATATTTAAGTATTTATTGTGATTTTCAAAATTTATTTTTACCATAATTATTTAACTACGAAAATAATATTTAAGATCTTGTCTATTTAATATTTGATTAAACATGCTAAATTAAATTGCAAAAGATTTTATTGGCTTTATTTAAAAATATTTTAAATTAAGTATGGAATTAATTTGGATTTGAAATTTATTTGAATTGGTTTTAAATCGATTTAAAAAATAGATGGAATTATCCATCAGGATTTAAACGAATCCTAATCTATATCCAACTGGGCATTCCCACCTCCTATAAAAGGAGAGGTACTCCTCCAGCCAATTCCACAATTTTTCACCCCATTGTGCATCGTGTCTGTGTCTCCCATCCACTAAAATTTCCCCATTACAAATACATTATTTCCTTGGGTCCGACAATCTCGGACCTCCGCCCACGACTACTCCCTCCCGACTGTCAGCCCAATCATCATCATCATCATCCCCTTCGTCTCCCCGTCGAGCGAACCCATCAGCCTCATCACCGGCTATCCCCGAACCCCCGTCACCGACAGCCCACCATCTCCGGCCAAATCCCCAACCTCTCCCCGGCCAAATACCACCTCCATCACCATTGTCGTCATCTCCATCATCGCCCCACGCCGCCAGACCCGACTGGCATCTGGTCGATCAGCCCCCATCCAAACCCTATCACCACCATCGGCTCCCAAAAGCTCGGCCAACACAGTACATCACCACCACCACAACACACAAAGACAGAAAGGAAAGGGGGGAGGAAAGAACCCTTACCCCAGCCGCCGAGCACGCTCGGTCGCCGCCCGTACTTCCCGCGTCGCACCAGTAGACCCCCTCCCCGATGCCGGCGCCTGGCCGCAGCCACCGGCATGGCCAGATGCTTATGGATCTGGAACCGCCACCGCGCCGAAGCCGATCGCACCCTTCAGCCTCCGCCCCCAAGGTGAAACCCTCCTCTTCGACCTGCGTTTGCCGCCGCCTCCTCCAGGGCAGCGTGCCACCGTGCTCCCCCAACAGCCGTGCCGCACAGGAACCAACCGCCCTATTTCGCCTCTCCGCCTCCACCGAACTCCGGCGCCTGCGCCCGTCCGCGTCCCGGCAAGATCTACCGCCGAGAACCCCGCGAGCCACCGCCCCGCGACGGATCGGCCGCCGCACCCCAGCTGACGTCGACCACCAAGCACCCCTCCGCCCCTTGCTGGAAAACCCCTCCGCCGACCAGGTGACGTCGGTCGCCGAGATCCCTCGCGCCTCCGGGAACACCGCCGACCGCCACCCCTCCGATGAGGCCCCACTCATTTCCCCATTTCTCTCTCTCTTTCTTCGTTGATTAATTGGAAGGGGGGAAAGTCTGTATCAAAAGGTTGGGGGGGGGTTATCTTTTATTATTATCATTATAATTATTAATATATTCAGTATTATTATTACTATTAAGGTTATCATTACTGATTATTACTAATATTATTCTTATTTATTATTATTATTGTTATTATTATTATTATTATCATTGTTATTATTACAAAGAAAAAGTACTGGTTTGTTTTAAGGATTAATATTAATAATAATAATAATATTATTAATATTATTATTATGATTAATAATAATATTATCATTAATATTTTATGAGTGTACATGGGTAGGGGTATTTGCCATTTGGTATTATCAGTGGCAATATTACTTTCAAAATCTTAAATTGTATAAAAATAATTTGATTAATATCTTAAAAATATTTGTGCAAAATTATAGATATTATTGCATACTACTTTATCTAAGGATTTGGAATTACAAAAATTTTATCTTTGCAAATTAGTTTTAACCATAAGAAAATTTTTCTAGAATTGCAAGGTATTGCTTTAAAATATTTTTGATTAATAAAAGGATGGTTTTCCACTATAATTTGTATTAAGATATTTTGTTTTAAGTATCATAAATATTTTCTAAAAATAAGTTATATTTATTTGCAAATTTCCTTGTTGATTATTAACGTCGTTGATCATGACTAATCCCATGTTCCTATTTTCTCGCGACTTTGGACCATGCGCATTGATCATAGCCATTGGACAAACTGGACTTGTCAGATCATTGCACCATACCAAGCGATACACCAGGCAAGATACCTTGCCACAAATTTACTGTTTATAAATTAGTTGCATTTTATTATATCACTGTTCATTTATTTCTAGTTCTTGATTACTGCCTGCTCAGTGATATTTATTGTACCTTGTTATTTATCCTTTGGTTGCATATAGACCTAGAGTTAAGGGACCACCTCTAGTTTAGTGCATTCCATAAACTTTGACACTGTTGTGCCACGAGATGTGTGAGATATGAGTAGCATATAGCCTACGGACTTGCGTGTTGGCTGATCACTGATGCATGCAGGACGTGCGTTAGGTCTAACTGTCAATAGTTGAGTGTTAGAAGACTTGACGGTTAGTAGTGTTATATGGTCGTGGATGCGACATGATAGGTACATTGGGTGGGGAGAACATTTCCTTGTCGTATGGGCTTCTATTGCACTTCCCCTATAACCCGGTAGCTCCGCTGGAGATACGAGTATGAGCCTCTCAGGTTGGCCACTGTCGTTTTTCAACGTCATGCTCTCGGTCACTGGTGCCCAAGTGGGGACTATACTAGATCCCATTACAGCCAGGGCTCATGCGACGAAAGGTTTGTTCTTAAATGCATGTTCACTTTAGTTTGGTTAGTTTACCCTATTTATGTTTTGTCACTTTCTTTGATTGTGGCATATTTTATATTCAGTATATTTATGGCATGTTGATGTATCTTGTTACGTCCCTCTGAGGACTTGGTTATCTCGCTAGGTGTGTGTGTTCTTATGATTTCTGCAGGTGCTCTAGCTAAGGCCATGACTTGCGCTCTATTTCACCGAGATGTTGCTCTTGGATCGTCATCTCGTTGCTCTACCAAATTCCTTTCCTTGTGTATTTCTTTCTTATTAAAATTAGTTGGTAGTGGACTTTGTCTCCGTCCAACGATTGTAAAACATGATAAATTCAAAGTTGATTTTTATACCATTATTTATCTTGTGGATGAGATTTAGGACCTTGGTTACTGCATTTTACAGCTTATGTATATATACGAGGGTTCATATACTTCGTATGTATACAGCTGGTATGATTACGTTCTAGTCCTACGTATTTTGGGACTGGGGCGTTACACTGGGGTAGGACTCAGCAATGATATAGCCGACCTTCCCTCATCATGACAAGGAAGGGAATCAACCCTCTCCTCTGTCCCAACCATATCTGTTGCCCCCGCAACAGACTCTTGCTGCTCTGGAGCAACGTCATCAGAAGGCGACGAACTCTAATCCATCTCATCATCAGGATGCCTCGAGTCCGTAGGACCCTCAACGTCTAAGGCCTCCACGGCAGACTGTACCTTCCCGGAATTTGTTGCAACCTCAAAGACAGGAGATACTAAAACCTCCGCAGGAACATCTTCGGGACCCTCCTCCACGGAAGACATTATCATCGGTGGAATGCGCTCATCAGAAGAGCCTTCCACCTCCTTCGGTTTACTAGCACCCGGTTTTGAAACACGGGACTTCTTCTTCGACGATCCCTGCAAGAAGAAAAGCATAAGACACCACAATGACAAAATGAACTAGAATTACGGAGCACTCCTTACCTCAGCAGGAACTGATCCTGTTGGCGTTACAAGTGGCACTTCCGTAACCTTTGGAGTCGACGTCTTTCTCGACCTTTTCGGTACAAAAGAACCAGCTTCTGTGTCAGCCCGCCTCTTCCCAACAGACGGATCTCTCACTGGTGCTGCAGCAGCAGCCCGATATCCCGCCAACTCTGGTGGACGATATGATCGGGCTGCCATCAATATATTTGCCGTGGCCTCCAGCTGATTCCAATGACGAAATTAGTCTCCCTGTCATAACCAGGAGATGCAACATTCATAGTGCAATACAGCTTAGCGACCGGATATAGGATCTGCGGCCGAGGGTTACAAACTGGCGTAGTAAAATTAACGCTAGTGCATCGAGCGTTATAATACTGCCAGCCCCGGGCTCCATCCAGCAAACTCCCGATGAAGCCTAGACTGCTACTGGGATTCCGCAACATTAGCTGAGTATAGCCAAATTGACGAGCAAATCGGCTTGGCAGATATGGCTCCAGATAACATCTATTCTGGTTGCGGTAGACCAGGTGAGAAGGCCGGATACTTTGTAGCCAACGAAAACTCTATTTCGGCAAAGTGACCGCATCTTCGCCAGAGTCAACTAAATCTTGGTCGGCCTCGAAATCTTTGAAGATCGGGCCAACCGTGACAATCTCCCACCCCTGAAGGTAGGACAAGACTCTCTTGCAAACGGGGACGCCAGTGTATAACCACTTCCTCTTGTAGAAGCGACGGATGAAGGCATCCCCTTCAACATTATCCTCCTCCGGACCGGGACTCATCACGTTCGAATGATGCAAAATCAGCCACCCCATAAGATAATGGAAAGGTAGCTCGGCCCGGGGAAAGTTGTCATTGTTACCTTTCTCGTGGATCACATCATCAGCAAAAGACCTCAAACCGCGCAACAGGTTACACACCATCGCGGGGAGGAGAGCTAAAGGTCGTCCAAAAGCCAACTTCACGGCAGGCAAAATGAGATTCTGATGTACCCTCTCTACGGCACCGGATCCACCTGCAAACACGCAATCCCGGAGCCATATCATCAAGTAGGCTGTCAACACTGCCTTAGATGACATCCGGTGCGCACAATGCCAGAAGCAGCTATATGTATCCTTGTCGCTCTCATCCGAATGTGGGGTCCTCTCGTCCAGCCGACTTATTTCAGAAGTCACTTCCGCGGGCTTCAGTCCCTGCGGAGTCGCAAACCGGATCCTCGAAGGATCCGCCAAATCCTGCTTAAAGACATAGTCCCTCCAAGCAGTCACATGAGGCTGGGTCTTGCCCTTATACCTCCGATGCATCAGATAATGGTGGCTCGTTACCTCTTTGAATACAGCCATCATCTCCGGGTCCTTATCTTCCAGAACCTGGATCTCCTCATTTGACGGAAAATATTCCTCGTACGGCTCCGAGCCCCATGGAAGCTTAGACACTTCGTACATCTCATGGAGAGCCAACCCCAACTCTCCCACCGGAGTGAAAAAGCTGCCAGTATAGGCATTGAATAATTCCAAGAGCGCAAGGAACATAGGCTTATTGTAAAACCCCTAAATTTCTACTAATTTTTTTTATTAATTTGCATGGATTTAAAATTTTTGTACTGTATGTCACGTAGCCGTATTGTACGTCGTATGCGAAATTTTCATTTGCTCGACGAGTACGAATATGTGCGAGCGTACATATTTTATAAAAATATTTTCTTTTCTATTTTAATATACACTTTCAAAATTATATAATTATTATAAAAAGCCTTTTTGTTTCTAAAAGTTTTTAATAATAAATAATATTTTGTATACTAGAAAAGTCTAATTATGTAAAGAATATTTTTACATACATATATTTCATAATTGTTTATTAGATTATTTTAAATAAAAATGTAATTTTCTAGATTTATTAATATAAATATTTTATTACTTAAAAAGGTATTTAAAAATAATTATGATTTTTGAAATTATTATTTATAGTATTTTTGGAAAATATATTTCGAAATCATTGTGGAGATTTAGATCTTGATTTGAAACTTTGGTTTTATTTAAATAGTTAATATTTGAAATTTAAGTTATTCCACTTGATTTTAAACTAGGAAATTTAATTAGATTCAAATTAATTTATATTTGGAAATGGATTTTTGATTTAAATTAGATTTGATTTAAAATTGGATTTGATTTGAGATAAGATTTATTGAATTATTTAATTTAAGTATTGAATTATCTATTTTGGGGTTTAAAATTTTTTCTAGTCCTATCCCAATGGGAATTCCCACATCCTATAAATAGGCAGGTACTCCTCCATTGTTCTCCACGAACCAAATTTTCCCACAAATATTCCACCACAAGTGCAGTGCCTCGTGTCCGTGTTCCATGTCCACAATCTTATTCCATTATTTATATTTACATTATCTTCTTCCTCGTGTCGGACACACCCCGACATCATCAAATCCCTAATCCTAGCCTAGCCTAGCCTAGTCTAATCTACGATACGCTGCCCCGCCTCCCCGGTCACCCGTCTTCGACCACCCCGGTGTCCCAGCCACCACCACCCGAACTTTCCCAGACGACCACAAACACAACACCACAAGCACACCCTCACCACAGCCAACCCTTCACCCTCGGACAACCCCTCCTGGCCAGCGTCACAACAGCCACCCCGTTCCCTTGCTGCCACACGCCACCATTCCCCTCGCCATAGTCACAACCACACCGCCACCTACATGAGACCCAGGCCACTCGAACAACCACCGCCACAACGGCCAACGTCGTCGCCACCCTACAATCATGGCAGACCAGAACCCAAACCGAAAAATAAGTAAAATAGAAATACACGACCCTCACCTCCGACGAGAGCGCCGTCCCCTCCGATGCTGCCACAGCCTCCCGACCACTGCGACCCCATAGATCTGGAACCGCTTCCCCGCGTCTGCGTCGAGCTCCGGTGCCCGCATCCCATCCGACCTAACTCCGGCCAACCGACCGCCCCGTGCGTGCCGGTCTTCTGCCTCCGCCACAGACGACAGACGGAGCCGTGGTCGAAACACCCTTCCATACAGATCCATCGCCTAGACCCCTTCGCCGGCGTGCCCTAGCCATCTCCGCCGTCCCCCTCGGCGTCACCACCGGTCCGTTCTCGTACGGCCTCGCCGATCTGGTAAGCTCCGGCCACCGAAACCCTTTCCCCCGTTCCCTCATCGCTCCTCCGCGAGTGGCGCACCACCGCAGCGCCACTCTCCGCTTCCCAGCGTCTCCAGCCACCGAGAAAACCCCCGTCCCCTTCCTCTTCATCCACCGCCGACCGTGGTCCCCCGTTCTCCGTGCGAGCCCCGTACCTCCGCCGCATCTGCCGACCGCCTCCACCTTTTCCTCCCGGCGAACCACCGCGCCCGACCGCCTGGAAGTGCCACCCTCTCTGAAACCCTCTCCGCCTCCGGCCCTTCAACCTCCGTTGTCGCCCACAAGCCTCTGGCCGGCTGCGACCACCCCAACGCCAAACTCTACTCCGACGACCTCTCCTTTCCTTCCAGCTCCACCCCCTTTCTTCTCTCCCTCTCGTCCACAGTATTTTCCTCTTCTATCACAGTTTCCTTTTCTTTTTTTCTTTCTATCTTTGTTTTTTTTGTTTTTTTTGTTGTTACTTTGGAAGGGATGGCCTGTGGGTGTTCTCCTCGAGGAGAACTGTTGATTTTTCTTTTGTTATTTGTTACTTTCTTTTTATTATTATTATTATTATTAATATATTTTTGTTTCACTGTTAATAATTTTATTATCAATATCATCATCATTATTATTATTATTATTATTATTATTATTATCTATTTCATTATTATTATTGTTAATATTATCATTTTCATTATTGTTACTGTTATTATTTTTAGCATCTATTCTTTATATGTACAAAATAAGTTGTTAATTTAAAATACATTATACTACTATTTTCATGATACTAAAGATAGTTATTAATAATTTCTATCTAAGCAAATATAGTTGAGAAAAGCAACTTTTTAAGTATTTAGTTAAATACTAGATATAGCTTTCAAATATCAAGAAATATTTTTATTGGAGTAGTGTTTTGCTTCTTTTCTAGTATGATAGATTTTTACCGGATGATATGTATTATACCATTTATATGGTCGTACCATAAAATACTAGTGTTTTTAAAATATTAGGGTATTCCTTTATACATATTTTGACCTAAATTTTAGATGGAGTTTAGTTAATTTTTACCAAGTTATTAACTATATAGATATATGAGTAAGTATGATTGTAGCCATAAAGACGATTTCTCCGTATTTTCGTGCATATCTTTTGATGAGGTTCAAAACTATTATAAACTATTTTCAAGTATATTTTCCACTAATAAAATGTAGTTTTCAATGACTATAATTAGTTTTCTCAAAATCTTATATATTAATTATTTCATCACTTTTGATTATCCTTCTATCCATTTCCAGTCCTATTATTCATATTCCTTCGTCCATCTCGAGCCTACCGTATTACCACCCTAACTAAATTGGACCGTCCCGGACCCATTGGAACTGTCCGTGCTACTATCCGAGGTCCCCTTGTACAGTTGTTGCACCGAAGTTGTAGATCGTGCCACCTTGATTATCGCAGCACACCAGGCGTCCTACCAGGCAAGATACCTTGCCATTAGCTGTTTAATTATTTTAGCTCATATTTCATGTATGTTCATTATTTTCTTTATGCAAAATAAACTGTGGTACATAGCATAACTGTTCATTATATTTTCTGCTGTGTATTATTTTCTTACAAATTAAACCTAGATTTAAGGGACCACCTTGTGTGTCGCATTCATTGGCCTTGACACGTTGTAAACACGAGGTTGTGTGTTGCATGTAGAATACGGAAGTGCGTGATTGGCTGGCCACCGGTACGTACAAGCCGTGCGATAGGAATAACCGCTAATAGAGGTTGCATGCTAGTTTGACTTAGCGGTTATAGTGGTTTGTGTTGTGGATACAACACAGTAGGCATTGGCTGGGGAGGACAATTCCTTAGCGTATGGGCTTCGATGTACTTTCCCTTTTGTAACCCGTGAGCTCCGTCGGAGACGCGGGTCAGATTACCCATGATTACTGATGGCCACTGACGATTCTGCGGAACGTCATGCTCTTACTGCTGGGACCTCTGGTGCCCAAGGGGGACTACGCCGATCCTATTCAGCCAGGGCCCATACGTAGGAAGGATTGTTCTTAACAACATTTCACTTAGAATGGTAGGCTACCCTATCCGTTAGGTACGGGTACTTTTGGTTTGGGTACTTGTATCTGACCGTGGCTTGGAACAATAACTTATCGCGGATTAGTTCGTCACATCTTGTCCTTGTTTGGTTGTAGGTGTGACTTACTACTTCGATGAGAAGGTATTGAACCTTGTTGGGGTCCGGATACCATATCGGATTCTTAGCATGGAAAGATACGTTGCTGTGAATTAGTTTACCATCTCCTGTCCTTGTTTGGTTGGGGGGATGGTACGCTCGTTCAGTAGGTGCGTATTGGACCATGTTATAAATTCGATTTACTTATTTATTGAGCAATATTTATTCAGTTTATATGGCATGCTATTATGTGTCTTGTTACGTCCCTCTGAGGACCTGGTTGTCTTGCCAGGTGTGTGCTATTGTATTTTGCAGGTGCTTTCGCTCTAGCCGTGTTCATTGCTATTTCTCGGGGATGATTGCATTTGGATCGTCTTCGTTTCGCTCGCCACTCATTTCATTTTCTATGTACTTTTCTTTATTTTGTTGGTAGTGGATTTGTCTCCGCCCAACATATTGTATCAAGACAAATTTATTCTTATTATATGATCTTTTATTCATTTATTCTGTGTGGATGAAATTAGTTATGGTTCTACTGTATTTTACAGCTTATGTATTTATACGAGGCTTCCATACATTGGAGTATACTTCGTATAAATACAGCTGGCATGTCTACGTTCTTAGTCCTACGTATTTTGGGACTGGGACGTTACACTTATTGAGATCCACGCCTGCCTGCGTAGCCCGAATGGCGGCTGTCAGCCCGATCTCCTTAAGCTCAACTTTGAACCTTGAAAGCACCCAAGTGGTCAACTCGTCCCACCTCGGAATGTAGTGACACCAACCTTCGACTCTAAAGCCACCTGTCGGATACATGACCTTCGCTGTCAGCATCCGATTTGCAAAGGTCGGGGCACTGAAGGGAAACGTGTCGCTTGGGACTTCACTGTAGAGGCTCCCGGGACGCAAGGCTCGGTAACTGAACGAGGAACCGGCTCGTGAAGCAGCCAAGGTATCTCGCTGGTTCGAGGTAGCGTCGATCGAAAGGGTACCTCCCAAGGCCCCTCCTTGAGAAGGAGTAAGTTCCCAACCCATCATTCTCTTCGAAGCTAAACGATAAAAGGCCGTCAGCGGCAACTGGCGGTCAACCTGCCGCATGTATAGAACCATGCCTTTGGCAGAAAAGAACCAGTCTTCTTTGATCTTCAGTATCTTCGCTTCAGAAGAGACTAGTCGGTCGCCAAACAGAAAGGCAGGTTTTAAGAAAGTCACATCTTCAGATTCAGCAGACTTCAGTTTACCACTCTCCATCATACGCTAGAGGAAAAGTGGCAACTGGTTCTGGATTTGTAGCATTCTCTCCTGGGGTTGGTTCTGTAAGATAGCATCCTTTGCAGGGTTGATCACCGCCTCATCAAAATCAACTCCCATTTGACAAAGAGAAGCGTCCAGGAGGACCTCATTCAACAAAGGGATCGTCATCGACACTGGCACAAAAAAAGTGGAAGTCAGGCAAAAAAAAGACAAAAGGTGTCAAATAGATTGGCGCATCGTCAGGGTATAAACCCATGTGCATCAGCTTCAGCATATCATCAGGGCGTAAACCCATGCACGTCAGCATTGGAGCTTCGGCACATCATCAGGGCGTAAACCCATATGCGTCACCATTGGAGCTTTGGCGCATCATCAAGACGTGAGCCCATGCACGTCAGCGAAGGCTTCGGCGCATCATCAGGGTATAAAACCCATGCGCTTCAGCAACTAAACCTCGGTACATAATAAAGGCCTAAACCTATGCACGTCGGCGGGATAAAACCTCAACGTATCATCAGGACAGAAGTCCATACGCGTTGGCAGCTTTGAGTTAGGGCACAGTATGGCCCAAAACTTGTGTGAAAGAGACGATACCCACCCGACACCTCGGGACAAACGTCGGCTGGAGTCGCAAGGGTGATAGGTGTATCTTCGTCGACGAACTCTTTCGCTTTCTCCTTCCCCTTGCCAGCACCGCCGCGAGGAGTCTTGGGAGCCATTCTCTCAAAGAGGAAAAAGTTAGGGTTTTGAAGAAGAACTCTAAAGAAGGCAAAGGCACAGAGCAGAAGAACTCTCTCTCTCTCTCAATCTCTCATCTATTTATAGGCCGTGGTCGCACGCGTGAACCGATGACGAGTGATCTCAGCCGTCGCCTCGGGTTCTGTGAAGAGATAACAGCAAATAAAACCAAAAGATCATCATTAATCTTTTCAGTTACCAAGGTATCGTCATATGCAATAACTGAGAGGAGCATGCGCCCGAACAGGCATGTTCTCCAAACAGTCATGTGCCCTGACCTCCATGCTTCTTGTTCAAAGTATTCCAAAACTTACTCAAAAGTTTTGAAAACTTTGAAGGGGGTCTTGTAGAAGCATGAAATTTCACAACCAAGAAAGCCCATACGCCAGACACTACATGCGCTAGAACTCGGACAGAACACTTCATAGCAAAGTCAGTAAGTATAGACATTTGAAAAAAGGACTTTTTATTTATATACAAAAGTCTATTACATGTCTAGAAAAGGTTGTACAAAGGAGAATCTCTACAAAGAAAAGATCCTAAGTCTACAGCCAGCTGCCACCATGCGCCTCCAGATAGACGCAGCAGTCACCATACGCTGCCAGTTAGGCGCAGCAGATACCATGGGCCTCCAACCAGGCGCATCCCACCATCTCTTCAGCAGCTCAGTTATGTGCATCCAGCTCAGTTATGTGCATCCCTTCAGCAGCCCAGTTATGTGCCGCTCTTTCAGCCAGGCTCACCTGATAAGTGCTTCGACTAAACAAAGCTTTTAACCCTCTGGCTGGAACCAAGAAAGAGAAGAGCACCACAAATATGTGGCCAGGGAAGGCTTCGAAACAGCCTCCAAAGGTGAAGGAAGACCGTGACCGAAACCACGGCTAAAGAAACATCTTTCAACACAACCAGAGTGGGCAGCCCCCACTTTGAAGGAAGAAAGAGCCTAGCACCGCCATTCCGATCTACGGCCCTTCCAGAACAACGGAGACGAGGCCCGAGCATCCTTATCTTTGGATGCAACAGGCACCTTCCGCCTGCCTCAGAAGCCCTCGACTCCGTCTTTTGGATGTAACAGTCACCTTCAAGTGCATCAACGACGACATGGCATCTCATCTTCACCCTCGGAAACACTTCGTCAATAGAATGCACCCGAATACCCAAGTTCATGTCGGAAGTACGTGAGGGAACGAGAAGCAAACCTTCTCTCCATGCCACTATTTATAGGCCGAGCAGATCAAACCCATGCGCCAAGTGGATGGCTCTCCGAATTTCGTGCAATGAATTTGCATTAAATAGATGAACCGGATGCCTCGAATTCAGCCAAACGGCTATTTAAAGCACTCGAGAAGCGAAACAGCCGCATCATTAAAAGATATGTCGGATGCGCCAGTCAGACAGTGCATCACACGAACGCGCCCTTCGGCATTAGGCTCATCACAAAGACGCGCCCTTCAGTACCAGGCGCATCACAGAGGATGCGCCCCCACATATCTCCATACCGAGTGGAACGCCAATCGACGCGCCCACTCAGCTGTCCATCGAATGTTAGAAATATTAAATGCTGAACTGACAGAGTTGGCAGCACACCTCCAAAAGTTTAAATAGTTGACAGCTTTTTCAGAAAATGAAGCATCGGCAACGTCAGCGTCATCATGACTTTATCCCGACGGCTACTGCCACGTGGCCACTTAACCACCCGCATGCGCCTCTGCAGCCATGCGCCCAAATCTGCATGTGCCTTAAAAGCCATGCGCCTCAGACTGCTCTCTGATCCCAAAAGACAGAAGGAAAGACGCCTGCATGCGCCTCAAAAGCCATGCGCCCCGAACGGTTTGTAACTCCTAAAGGCTACGAGCTGCAGTCTCCTCCTGTAACACCCATATTCTGAATACGTATTTTGTCAAGCTTGCATGTATTTCAGAACTGTATTTATTTTCTCGGATTTTGGCATATACTTGTAATTGGCTTGACTTGCATATTTTGGTTCTTGTAATTGGGTTTTACCTGGCTTGGTTTATTTTGTGGAGGAGAATTGGTTTGATTTGGTTTGGTTTGGTTTAACATGCATTGGAACACTTTAACCTACACTCCACCCTCAACACACCACAACCTCTACCATTAAAACTCCACCTACTTTTCTCTCTCCTCTTTATTCTCTCATTTATTTCTCCATCTTCTTCTTCTTCCTTCCTCTACACAACTCACCATCACCCATAGGTAAGAGCACCTTGCCACCACATGAGAACCCTATTTTATTTGTCCATTAGCTAGATTAGGCTATGGAGATCAATATTAGAACTTGACATTTTGTGATTTGGAGTCTTCTTTGTTCTAGATCTAAGTTTTCTTTATTTTTGGATTTACATGGTTTTGATCTATTTTAGTTGGGTTTTTTGTGGGTTTTGATGCTTCCATGTGGAAGAAAATTCAATTTTACTCAAGTTAGAACTTTGAAAATCTAGATTTGGCTTTGATTTGACAAAGATATGAAAATTTGAATTCTTGGTGTTCTTGGTGTTCTTTTCGGCCTGGAGTAGCAGACTGCAGCCTACGCTCTTTAGCGCAGTGCTGGACTGCGCATCCTCCTCTCGGACTGCGCTCTTTAGCGCAGCGCCGACCGCGCAGCTTGCCCTATGGTGAACTGCGCTCAGCCCCATGCGCCAACCATTCCTGCACAATCTACCCCTGCGTAGTTCACTCCTGCGCAGTCTGTTCATGCACAATCTGACCCATGCACCATCTGCCCCTGCGCACTTGGCACCCTGCACAGCTGACACCTGCGCAATCCAACCCCTGACCCCTTGCACAAACCATTGGCTCTTAGAGTTTTGGTTTTATTTCTTTAAGCTTGGCTCTTCTATAGCCCTGTATATTGATATTTTATTAGATATTTTACGCCCATTTTATATCCTTACGCCTTTTGTCATGAACTTGATTTTACTTAATATATTTGGAATGACTATTGTACATGGCATGGTATAACAAGGAACTAGCATAACACGACAGTGATCCGTAGTGGTGCACTCCTGACATGACCAACCTGACATAATAATGGCCCGTCGTGGCGCACTCCTGACAAGTACCCTGACATGATTTATCTTGATGCTGTTGCGACGGCTAACTTGACTCGTATAATCAACTTGACACCGTGGGTATTCCTGCTTGCTTGCTTGTGCAATCCACTTGTCTTATCTTGCATCATGTCTAGGACGTGACTTCCTGGTTCCTACGGTCAGGGATTCATACTGAATATGGATTAGGCTAATGACTAGATCAAACTATAGTTCATGGAGAATTTCCAGTCACAGGCAATCTTGTTATCTGGGCGCTCTTAATTGGACTTGTAGCTTGCCGACGAGTAGAGCACATTTCCAGCGCACTGTCATGTGTTGCACCCTCTAAGTCACCTAAGGGTATATCGTCTCCTGGGCAATGTACCCAACCATACTCTCAACCCGCGGAAGGATAACTAGATGGTCTGCAGGGCTTGGGACTGGAAAATTCTCATTGCATCTTATTAGTAATTAAGGCTTGTGACAACCCTAGTTAGTTAAAGTAATAAGCCGTAGTAATTGCTTGGCCGCTTGTGAATGGATGGAGTCCAGCCTTGTCTAAGTCTTGTCTAGCCCCTGTACCTGGAACTCTTGTACATGCTTGTTTTACTTATCTCTAACAATAAATGGGTGGAGACAGAGTGCTATTCAGGCGAAGGGTTACAACCTCGGTCCTTGTTTGGTTTACGGGTTGTAACCTGGCTCCCAGAATGGTTCCACGTCCCTAGTCGTTTATTGTCCTGACGTGCTCTTAATTACTTGTACTTTTCTTTCATTTTATTATGTTCTGATATGCTGGCTTTTGTTCTTATTTTGTGGCCTCCTTTGTGGCACTTGCTCTTTCTGGGGTTTGACCCAGCTGGTTTCGTGTGGCCAGATTTCGGAGCAGCACCCGAGGATCTACCGAACCTCCAGCCCGATGGTGGCGACTAGAAGGAACCCGGACTATGAGTGGGTTTTCTATTTTGTTTCGCTCACTCTATTGTAAAGTTATTCTTTTGAGGCGTTTAGCAGACGAGCACCTGTTAGCTCGATGCACTTTACTTACTGTCTGCCTACGGGCTGTAAACATGATTAACAAATCCTAGGGTTGATCATGTATAACTTAACTCTTGCTAGTCCTAGCATTTTGTACGACTAGCTTCATGATCAGCTGATATGTAATATTTGGGACGCCTTTTATTATATATTTGGTGGTCAATTATCTTATAATTATATTATTTGCTTGAGATTGAGACAGTAGGCTTGACCTTAAGAGACCGTTGGCTTGTAGTAAACCCTCATATCTAGACAGCCGTGACCGTATAGTTGAGATGTATTCTATTTCAATATACGTAGCTGGCTATGTACGCCCCCGCTCTCCAGTATTCTGGTTCTGGGGCGTGACATGGTTTAAGTGGTGGCCCATGCAGGTCTTGTCAATCAAGAAATATGAGGGTTTACCAAATAGATGTCTCAATCAGTACTCGTCCTTGATCTCCTTTTATATCCTCTGAATCCCTGGAATTCTTGCCCTGATTACATGCTTGTATCATTGATCTGTCCTGGTCCTTCCTTATTGTTTTTCCTGTGTCGTCTTCTTCAGCAGTACTGTACCTGACCCTGCCGATCAGCAAGGTGGAGCACCTCCCGTGGACCAGCAACCTGGGGATCAAGCCCAGCATTCCGAAGTTGCTTCCCGAGTTATACCTACTGGAGGAGAATCCCCAGTTCGGCCCGTCCAGCCTGCAGAACTTGATGATGGCACCTTGGTAGGTCTCATCAGGACCTTGATAGCTTCCCAGGATCGCAGAGGAGACGCCTTGCACCAGACTGTGGCAGATACTTTGACCAGAGGCGGTCATCCAGGGAACAGTGCGGCCAACAGCTTCAAGCGCTTGAACCCTCCATTCTTCGATGGCAGCGAAGATGCGATTGCCGCGGACGCTTGGCTTCCGGATACCGAGGTGATTCTGGAAGCAGCTAGGACACCTGAAAATGAGAAGCTGGCCGTGGTACGGCTACAGTTGCTGGACTTAGCTCGCAGTTGGTGGGCAGCGCAGGCCATGGGATTAGTGGCACCCATTGCTTGGACAGTATTTAGGGAGAGATTCCCGACGAAGTATTTTGATGCTGTGGCTCGATACGACCTACAGACCAGATTTACCAACTTGAAGCAAGGAGGCAGAATGGTCGACAGTTATGCATCTGAGTTTTCTAGGCTCAGTAGGTTTGCCCCCACCTTGGTGGCGACCGAGTTTGATAGGGACAGCGGTTCCAGCAGGGACTGCATTTGGAGATCTTATTGGCAGTCGAACAGTTCGAGCACTAGACATTCGATACAGTTTTGAGAGCAGCTAGGAGGCATGAGTACACCTCCCAGAGGATCGTGGATAGGACCGGAGGTAGGAAGCGGTCCCATAGCCAGATGCACCAATCATCAGCTCCAGTCCCGGCAGCTAGAAGTTTGACTATTGGAACTCCGAGGCGGGCGGCCTCTGTAACGTTGGTTCAGTATTTGACCCCGACGTACCTACAACAGCAAAAGCAGAAGCAGATTTCTGCAATGGGATGTTCACATTGCGGGAAGCCGGGCCATGTGGTGGCAGATTGTCGTAGGGCGCAAGGATTGTGCCTAGCTTGTGGAGCGGCAGATCACAAGATAGGAGCCTGCCCGAATAGGGGTAGTTCTTCCTCTTTCAACCTAACCAGTCCATCGGTTAGGGGACCAGCACCCATGCAGCAGCAGCAGCAGTACCCGAGGCTATTGTTGCCTCAGGCCCAGGCATTCCAGCAGTAGTGTGCCCATGCTCCAATGCAGAGCAGGCAGAGAGGTATCCAGCAGAGGGGACCCGCGGCTAGAGGTCAGGCCATTATGATGGCTATGGAAGAAGAAGTTGCACCAGGTGAGGTAGTGGCAGGTACTATTCTCGTCAACTCCTTTCCAGCATTGGTATTATTTGATTCTGGTGCATCGCATTCATTCATGTCTGTACGATTCGTGACACGGATAGGATTGGGGCCCGAGTCATTATCAGTGAGGCTCAATATACTTACTGGTAATGGTCTTGTGGGAGTAGATCGAGTGTTTTCCTCGTGTCGGATCGTAGTTAGCGGTAGAGAGTTCCCCGCTAGATTTATAGAATTCCCTATGGCAGACTATGATGTAGTCTTAGGCATGGATTGGTTGAGGAACCAGTATGCTAGGATAGACTGCCATGTTGGCAGAGTTGTTTTCAGCATTCCAGGAGAGCCAAAGTTTTCCTTTTCCAGAGGCGCGATGGAGCCATCCTCCCCAGTGTTGCGGATGGCAGTAGCAGCAGTGCAGTTGCCCAGGATAGTGGAAGAGTTTCCAGATGTCTTCCCAGAGGAGCTTCCAGGGATGCCGCTAGAGAGGGAGATCGAGTTCACTATAGACTTGATCCCCGGAACAGCACCAGTATCAGAGCGAGTCTACAGAATGGCGCCTTCAGAGTTGGAGATTTTGTACAAGATGATTGAAGAACTCAGGACCAAGGGATTCATTCGTGCAAGTAGATCGCCTTGGGGAGACCCGATGCTTCTTGTGAAAAAGAAGGATGGTACGTCCAGGTTATGTGTAGATTATCGTACCTTGAACTCAGTGACAATCAAGAATAGATACCCTCTCCCGAGGATAGACGACTTGTTTGATTAAATCAAAGGGGCTTCAGTGTTCTCGAAGATAGACTTACGGTCAGGATACCACCAGATCAGAGTCAGAGAGCAGGATATCCCGAAGACAGCATTTAGATCGAGATATGGGCATTGGGAGTTCCTTGTTTTGTCCTTTGGAGCAACCAATGCGCCAGCTGTATTCATGGACCTCCTGAATCGCATTTTTATGCCTTACTTGGATCAGTTCGTGATCGTGTTCCTAGATGATATCTTGGTCTATAGTAAGAGCGAAGCAGAGCATGAGCAGCATCTCAGAATCGTCCTTCAGACGCTTAGGAAGCATCAGTTGTACGCCAAGTTCAGTAAATACGAGTTCTGGCTCGATCGCATTTCGTACTTGGGTCACATCATTACTCGAGAAGGAGTGGAAGTGGATCCCCAGAAGATTGTGGCTATCGAGGCTTGGCCAGCACCTAGTTCATTGGTAGAGGTTCGCAGCTTCCTTGGATTGGCCGGCTACTACCGGCGATTCGTTTCAGATTTTGCAAGAATTTCAGCGCCGATGATCCAGTTGACTCGTAAGGATGTGCCATTTGTTTGGACAGCAGAGTGTCAGGAATCATTTGAGAAGTTGAAGCGAGGTTTGATAACGGCTCCCATTCTCACACTTCCAGATGGGACCGGAGGATTCACAGTTTATTGCGACGCTTCAGGTAGAGGATTGGGATGTGTCTTGATACAGCATAGAAAGGTAATATCTTATGCATCACGCCAACTTCGTGACCATGAGAAGAGTTATCCGACCCACGACTTGGAGCTAGCAGCAGTAGTGTTTGCACTTAAGTTGTGGAGGCACTACTTGTACGAAGATAGAGTGGAAATATTTACTGATCACAAGAGCCTGAAGTATGTTTTCACCCAGAAGGACCTTAATATGCGGCAGAGAAGATGGCTTGAGCTATTGGTGGACTATGATGTGGATTTGCAGTATCACCCAGGGAAGGCCAACGTTGTAGCAGATGCGTTGAGCCGGAGAGCCGAAGTTTATTTTCTAACGACGCAACCAGAGTTATTGGAAGATTTTCAGAAGATGGGAATTGAAGTGGTTCTTCCTACCAATGTGGCATTGATGGCCAGTCTACAGGTTCAGTCCAGCTTAGTTGAGAGGATCCGAGTGGCGCAGTCTACAGATTCCAAGCTTCAGCGGCTCAGAGCAGAATGTGAGGTAGGAAGAAGACCAGAGTTGTGTATTCATGAAGATGGTACACTTCGACACGGCTCTCGTCTTTTGTGTACCCAGTGGAGATATCAGACAGGAAGTCATGGCAGAAGCTCATAGTTCGCAGTATTCTATTCATCCCGGTGGCACGAAGATGTACCGTGATATTTGTCAGCATTTCTGGTGGAATGGCATGAAGAGGGAGATAGCCCGGTTTGTCTCTCGGTGTTTGGTTTGCCAGCAGGTTAAAGCTGAACATCAGAGGCCCGCTGGACTTCTTCAGCCCTTGCCGATTCCCGAATGGAAGTGGAAGCATGTGACCATGGATTTCGTGACTGGATTGCCTAGATCCCCAGCTGGTCGAGATGCCATTTGGGTTATAGTTGACCGGCTCACGAAGGTGGCTTATTTTCTTCCATTTAGAGTTGGGCAGTCAACGGCTCAGTTGGCAGAGATGTACCTCAGGCAGATTGTCAGGCTTCACGGTGTGCCCGTCAGTATCACCTCGGACCGAGATTTAAGGTTTACATCGCACTTTTGGCATAGCTTACAAGAGAGTTTGGGAACTCGTCTCCAGTTCAGTTCAGCATATCTTTCGCAGACAGATGGCCAATCAGAGCACACTATCCAGACTCTTGAAGACATGTTGAGGTCTTTTACCCTTGACTTCGGCGGTTCGTGGGAAGATCACCTACACCTGGTGGAGTTCTCGTACAACAATAGTTTCCAGGCCAGTATCCAGATGGCTCCGTTCGAGGCTCTGTATGGTAGGAAGTGCAGATCTCCGCTAGCATGGGATGATGTCGAACATAGGCAGATGCTTGGTCCAGAGATGATTGCCCAGACAGTTGAAGTGGTCAGAAGGATCAGAGATCGTCTTCGAGTTGCCCAAGATCGCCAGCGGCATTGGGCTGATGCTCATCGACGACACTTGGAGTTTGCTATCGGCGACCATGTATTCCTTAGGATCTCGCCTAACCGCGGCGTCATTCGCTTTGGCGTACGGGGAAAGCTTAGTCCTAGGTATATAGGGCCGTTCGATATCCTGGAGCGAGTAGGAGATGTATCCTATCGTCTTGCTCTTCCGCCGTCGCTAAGTGAGGTGCATGATGTATTCCATGTGTCCCAATTACGACGGTACGTCCCGGACCCAAGCCACATCCTGGACCATTCGGAACTGGTTGTTGGTACCAACCTTTCGTATGAGGAGAGGCCCTTGTCTATATTGGACCGGAGAGAGAAGATACTCAAGAACAAGACTATTAACTTAGTCCGTGTTGCTTGGGGTCATCACCCTCTAGGTGAGTCAACGTGGGAGCGCGAGGATGATATCCGATCGCGATATCCCTACCTGTTTGACTCGTAATGTATAATATCTTCCTTATGCCTTATGTTTTCCATCCCTTGCTTGCATATATGATTGTCTGATTGCTTGCCAGGTTATAGCTTGCCTGTGATTAATATAGCTTGTCCTTGTCTCTCTAGCCTCTTAAATTAAATTCCGAGGACGGAATCCTTTTAAGGTGGGTAGAGTTGTAACACCCATATTCTGAATACGTATTTTGTCAAGCTTGCATGTATTTCAGACCTGTATTTATTTTCTCGAATTTTGGCATGTACTTGTAATTGGCTTGACTTGCAGATTTTGGTTCTTGTAATTGGGTTTTACCTGGCTTGGTTTATTTTGTGGAGGAGAATTGGTTTGATTTGGTTTGGTTTGGTTTAACATGCATTGGAACACTTTAACCTACACTCCACCCTCAACACACCACAACCTCCACCATTAAAACTCCACCTACTTTTCTCTCTCCTCTTTATTCTCTTATTTATTTCTCCATCTTCTTCTTCTTCCTTCCTCTACACAACTCACCATCACCCATAGGCAAGTGCACCTTGCCACCACATGGGAACCCTATTTTATTTGTCTATTAGCTAGATTAGGCCATAGAGATGAACATTAGAACTTGACATTTTGTGATTTGGAGTCTCCTTTGTTATAGATCTAAGTTTTCTTTATTTTTGGATTTACATGATTTTGATCTATTTTAGTTGGGTTTTTGTGGGTTTTGATGCTTCCATGTGGAAGAGAATTCAATTTTACTCAAGTTAGAACTTTGAAAATCTAGATTTGGCTTTGATTTGACAAAGATATGAAAATTTGAATTCTTGGTGTTCTTCTCGGCCTGGAGTAGCAGACTGCAGCCTGCGCTCTTTAGCGCAGTGCTGGACTGCGCATCCTCCTCTCGGACTGCGCTCTTTAGTGCAGCGCCGACTGCACAGCTTGTCCTATGGTGAACTACGCTCAGCCCCATGTGCCAACCATTCCTGCACAATCTACCCCTGCGTAGTTCACTCCTGCGCAGTCTGTTCATGCGCAATCTGACCCATGCGGCATCTGCCCCTGCGCACTTGGCACCCTGTGCAGCTGACACCTGCGTAATCCAACCCCTGGCCCCTTGTACAAACCATTGGCTCTTGGAGTTTTGGTTTTATTTCTTTAAGCTTGGCTCTTCTATAGCCCTGTATATTGATATTTTATTAGATATTTTATGCCCATTTTATATCCTTACGCCTTTTGTCATGAACATGATTTTACTTAATATATTTGGAATGACTATTGTACATGGCATGGTATGACAAGGAACTAGCATAACACGACAGTGATCCGTAGTGGTGCACTCCTGACATGACCAACCTGACATAATAATGGCCCGTCGTGGCGCACTCCTGACAAGTACCCTGACATGATTTATCTTGATGCTGTTGCGACGGCTAACTTGACTCGTATAATCAACTTGACACCGTGGGTGTTCCTGCTTGCTTGCTTGTGCAATCTACTTGTCTTGTCTTGCATCATGTCTAGGACGTGACTCCCTGGTTCCTACGGTCAGGGATTCATACTGAATATGGATTAGGCTAATGACTAGATCAAACTATAGTTCATGGAGAATTTTCAGTCACAGGCAATCTTGTTATCTGGGCGCTCTTAATTGGACTTGTAGCTTGCTGACGAGTAGAGCACATTTCCAGCGCACTGTCATGTGTTGCACCCTCTAAGTCACCTAAGGGTATATCGTCTCCTAGGCGATGTACCCAACCATACTCTCAACCCGCGGAAGGATAACTAGATGGTCTGCAGGGCTTGGGACTGGGAAATTCTCATTGCATCTTGTTAGTAATTAAGGCTTGTGACAACCCTAGTTAGTTAAAGTAATAAGCCATAGTAATTGCTTGGCCACTTGTGAATGGATGGAGTCCAGCCTTGTCTAAGTCTTGTCTAGCCCCTGTACCTGGAACTCTTGTACATGCTTGTTTTACTTATCTCTAACAATAAATGGGTGGAGACAGAGTGCTATTCAGGCGAAAGGTTACAACCTCGGTCCTTGTTTGGTTTACGGGTTGTAACCTGGCTCCCAGAATGGTTCCACGTCCCTAGTCGTTTATTGTCCTGACGTGCTCTTGATTACTTGTACTTTTCTTTCATTTTATTATGTTCTGATATGCTGGCTTTTGTTCTTATTTTGTGGCCTCCTTTGTGGCACTTGTCCTTTCTGGGGTTTGACCCAGCTGGTTTTGTGTGGCCAGATTTCGGAGCAGCACCCGAGGATCTACCGAACCTCCAGCCCGATGGTGGCGACTAGAAGGAACCCGGGCTACGAGTAGGTTTTCTATTTTATTTTGCTCACTCTATTGTAAAGTTATTCTTTTGAGGCGTTTAGCCGACGAGCACCTGTTAGCTCGATGCACTTTACTTACTGTCTGCCTACGGGCTGTAAACATGATTAACAAATCCTAGGGTTGATCATGTATGACTTAACTCTTGCTAGTCCTAGCATTTTGTACGACTAGCTTCATGATCAGCTGATATGTAATATTTGGGACGCCTTTTATTGTATATTTGGTGGTCAATTATCTTGTAATTATATTATTTGCTTGAGATTGAGACAGTAGGCTTGACCTTAAGAGACCGTTGGCTTGTAGTAAACCCTCATATCTAGACAGCCGTGACCGTGTAGTTGAGATGTATTCTATTTCAATATACGTAGCTGGCTATGTACGCCCCCGCTCTCCAGTATTCTGGTTCTGGGGCGTGACACCTCCTACGTCCAATCCAAGGCGCAGCTCACCAGACCACTTCCCCCTACCAAATCCGAGATCTCCGAGCCATGGGTCGATGACACGTGTTCTTTGACTCAACTCATCCAAGATTTCAGCAATAGAAAGATCTTCTCCTCTGCTACGTGCTGGCTCACAAACAGCAGTATGAAGAATTCTACCCCTCGATTAGGGCGCATCCCACGCGCCTCCATCAGCAATCCCCACGTGGCGTCCCCATGCACCGGCGCATCCTACATGCGCGCATGAGCAGCCAGCCTGCAAAACTATAAATAGAGGGATCATTTCCTTCCCACCCACGCACAGAAGAGGCACAGAATCCACAGCGAACATACAGAGAATCACCAGAGAGAGAGAGAGACAGACACTCAACGTCTTCCTCCTCTCGGCAAGCTCAAGCACCCAGAGCAATCCACACCTTCAGAGAACCGATAACCGTCGTCAGCCCGTCAACGGAGTCAACGCATTACCACTCGCTCCATTGGCACTAAGGACCCAGATTAAACAAAAGTGTACTCCTAGGAGTACATCTAAGTCCTATATTGTAACACTGTTCTGTTTGTGTTAAAGTTTTCAATCAAACAATTTTAATGGCAAACAAGTGTAAGGTGGCAAGGTATCTTGCCTGTAGTACGAAAATGGCAACTCCAAGCAAATAGTCACGTCAGCAATTGTCACGCCCCAGAACCAGAATACTGGAGAGCAGGGGCAGACATAGCCAGCTACGTATAATGAAATGGAATCCACGTCACTATACGGTCACGGCTGTCTAGATATAACTACAATCCATCAGTCTCCTATGGTCAAGAACAAGCATATTGTCTCAATCACAAGCAAGTAGTAACAGTCACAAGATATTAGAGCATCAATATACAATAGTAAGGCGTCCCATACATTACATATTGGATGATCATGAAGCTAGTCGTACAAAATGTCAGGACTAGCAA
This sequence comes from Iris pallida, assembly GCA_029216955.1. Classification (NCBI taxonomy): domain Eukaryota; kingdom Viridiplantae; phylum Streptophyta; class Magnoliopsida; order Asparagales; family Iridaceae; genus Iris; species Iris pallida. The sequence goes on along the minus strand of JANAVB010030653.1, from coordinate 152,550 downwards.
GAATTTTAGTCAATACATAATCAACCCTAGGATTTGTCAATCATGTTAGAGCCCGTAGGCAGACAGTAAATAAAGGTGAAATACGAGCTAACACGTGCCCGCCGGCTAAACGCCTCAAAAGAATAATTTTACAAATAGAGTGGGAGGACAAAAGAAACCCACTCGTTGCCCTAGTTACGTCTGGTGGTCACCATCGGGCTGAAAGACAGGTAGATCCTCTATTGCTGCTCCGATATCTGGCCACACAAAACCAGCTGGGTCAGACCCCAGAAAGAGCAAGTGCCACAAAGAAGGCTTCACTTAGGAACTAAAACCAGCATATCACAAATAAATAGTTAAGGTAATTAAAAGATACTGATAATAACTGAGATAACAATAATATATTGAGCACGGAGAAACCATTCAAGTAGCCAGACTGCAACCCTTAAACCAAACAAGGACCGGGATTGCAATCCTTCGCCTGAATAGAAACCCGTCTCAATTACTATTGATAAGGTAACAAGACAATAAACAAAGAGAGGACACAGAACTGCTCCGGGAGCCAGGTTACAACCCTTAAACCAAACAAGGACCGGGGTTGTAACCCTTCGCCTGAACAGAACTGGACCCCTGATCTTTATTGTTAAGGCCAGTATAAATAATCATGGTATTGATGTAAGGTAAAACATGACGAGCATGACAGGGGTTGCAATAAGACAATAAACGAAGAGAGGACACAGAACTGCTCCGGGAGCCAGGTTACAACCCTTAAAACAAACAAGGACCGAGGTTGTAACCCTTCGTCTGAACAGAACTGGACCCCCGATCGTTATTGTTAAGGCAAGCATCAATAATCATGTCCTGTCACAATCTTGCTCAGGATCAGGATAAGACTAAGCTGGAATAAACTTCATTCAATCAATCACGGCCAAGCAAGGAGTACGGCTTGATACTTTAACTAACTAGGATTATCACAGGCCTAGTTACTAGCAAGATGCAACGAGATTATCCCAATAACCACAAGCCCTGCAGACCATCCGGTTATCCAGGTCGAATGTCCGTTTAGGAAGAATGCAACACATGACTGTGTGCTGAAAATGTGCCCTACTCGTCGGTAGGCTACAAGTCCACTGAATGCGCCCAGATAACGGGATTGCCTGTCGCTGGAAATCTCTTCATGACTACTGAATCATTCTAGTTAATTAGCCTTAGTCAATTTCAGTAGGTACCCCTGACCGTGGTACTCAGGGGTCCCCGTCCTAGACATGATGCAAGACAGTACTAGTTTATTTGTACAAACACAATCGCCTACGGTGTCCAGATCTTTCATACTTGTCATGTCAGGCTAGTTGTCGTAACAGCATACCGAGATATATCATGTCAGTCTATTTATCAAGAGTGCGCCACAGCGGGCCACTATCGTGTTCTATTCTTACAATATTATGAATGAGAGAAACTTGCATAAAATAACTAGTAACATATTCTTGATGGCAAGGAAAAGGTCTACAACTTCCACGTTGGGAGTTGGGAGAAGTTCGAGGCACAATTCTGTCAATTAGGACATATAACAGTTAGGAATAGCCAAAATAGGCATCATGCGGCCTATTCAGCGACACCATAAGCGGCTACTGCGACATGCGCCCCATGCGGCTCATTCGTGACACTATATGCACCTACTGCGACATGCGGCTCATGCGGCATCAACTGCGACATCATATGCGCCTACTGCGAAATCATATGCGCCTACTACGACATGCGGCTCCTGCGGCTTAACTGCGATATCATATGCGCCTACTACGACATGCGGCTCTTGCGGCTCAACTGCGACATCATATGCGCCTACTGCGACATGCGCCTCAACTGCGACATCATATGCGCCTACTGCGACTTGCAACTCCTGCAGCTCAACTGCGACATCATATGCGCCTACTGTGACATGCGCCTCAACTGCGACATCATATGCGCCTACTGCGACATGCAGCTCCTGCGGCTCAACTGCGACATCATATGCGCCTACTGCGACATGCAGTTCGTGCTGCAGATGAACATAGAAATGACCAGAAATTACTTTTGGCCATAACTTTCTCATCCGAAGTCGAAATCAAGCGAAATAAAAGCCAAAACTGCATGAAATTGAATTCTCTACAACATAGAAACACTAGTTTTCGAAAATAACCAAGTTTTAGATATCAAAACTAAGAAAAACCGAAAAGTTTACAAACTTAGATCTACAAGAATCCATCCATCAAATCCAAAAATGTCAAGTTCTAAAGAGGCTTAGAATCAAGTAAGGAAGAGAATGGAACCGTAAAACTTAAGATCCATCATGAAGCAAGTTTACACTTGCCTAGCTCTCTTTTCTGGTAGGTGGAAGAGTAAATGGTGGAGAAGAAGAAGTGAAGGAGAAGAATGAAATGAAGAGAGAGAGAGAGTTAGGTGGAAATATAAATGAGGGTAGTGGTGGTAGGTAGGTAGGGGTTCTCCCCTTGGTTCATGATGAACCAAGGCAACCCAAGCCTAGCCGAACCAACCCAAAATAAACCGAGCCAAGCCATGAGATATGTGATACAAGATAAAATACATACACATATACCAAGATACGTAATACGAACTACAGGCATTACAACTCTACCCACCTTAAAAGAATTCCGTCCTCGGAATTTAATCAAGAGGCTAGAATTGCAAGGACAAGCTATATTAATCGTAAGCTATAACAAGCAGTCTATCATGCAGTCATTTATTCAAGCAAGGAATTGAAAGCATAAGGCATAAGGAAGACATTATACCTTACGAGTCAAACAGGTCGGGATATCGCGATCGGATATCATCCTCACGCTCCCACGTCGACTCACCCAAAGAGTGATGACCCCAAGCAACTCGGACTAACTTGATAGTCTTGTTCTTGAGTGTCTTCTCTCTTCGGTCTAATATAGACACGGGCCTCTTCTCATTCGAAAGGTTGGTACCAACAACCAATTTCGAATGATCTAGGATGTGGCTCGGGTCCAGGATATACCGTCGTAGTTGGGATACATGGAATACGTCATGCACCTCACGTAGCAACGGCAGAAGAGCGAGACGATAGGACACATCACCTACTCGCTCCAGAATATCGAACGGCCCTATATACCTAGGACTAAGCTTTCCTCGTACGCCAAAATGAATGACGTCGCGGTTAGGCAAAATCCTCAGGAATACATGGTCGCCGACAGAAAACTCAAGGGGGCGCCGATGAGAATCGGCCCAATGACGCTGGTGATCTTGGGCAACTCGAAGATGATCTCTGACTCTCCTGACTACTTCAACGGTCTGAGCAATCATTTCCGGATCAAGCATCTGCCTCTCTCCAACATCATCCCATGCTAGTGGGGATCGGCACTTCCTACCATACAGTGCCTCGAACGGTACCATCTGGATACTGGCCTGGAAACTATTGTTGTACGAGAACTCCACCAGGTGCACGTGATCTTCCCACGAACCATCGAAGTCGAGTGTACATGACCGCAACATGTCTTCAAGAGTCTGGATCGTATGTTCTGACTGGCCATCAGTCTGCGGGTAATAAGCTGAACTGAACTGGAGGTGAGTTCCCAAACTTTCTTGCAAGCTACGCCAAAAGTACGACGTAAATCTTGAATCTCTGTCTGAAGTGATACTGACTGGTACACCGTGTAACCTGACAATCTGTCGGAGATACATCTCCGCTAGCTGAGCCGTTGAATGACCAACTCTGAACGGGAGAAAGTGAGCCACCTTCGTGAGCCTGTCTATGACAACCCAAATAGCGTCTCTGCCCGCCGGGGATCTTGGCAATCCAGTCACAAAATCCATGGTTATATGCTCCCATTTCCACTCGGGAAGCGACAATGGTTGAAGTAGTCCAGCTGGTCTCTGATGTTCAGCCTTAACTTGTTGGCAGACTAAACAACGAGAGACAAACCGGGCTATCTCCCTCTTCATGCCATTCCACCAAAAGTGCTGGCGGATATTACGGTATATCTTCGTGCCACCGGGATGAATGGAATACTGCGAACTGTGGGACTCTGCCATGATCTCCTGTCTGATATCTCCACTGGGTACACAAAGACGCTTACCATGTCGAAGTGTACCATCTTCATGAATGCATAACTCTGGTCTTCGTCCTGCCTCACACTCTGCTCTGAGTCGCTGAAGCTTGGAATCTACTGACTGCGCCATCCGAATCCTCTCGACTATAGTGGACTGAACTTGCATGCTGTCCATCAATGCCACACTGGAAGGGAGGACAACTTCTATACCCATCTTCTGAAGATCGGCTAACAGTTTTGGTTGCGCTGTTAGGAAATAAACTCCGGCTCTCCTGCTCAATGCATCTGCAACAACGTTGGCCTTTCCTGGATGATACTGCAGGTTGACATCATAATCTACAAGCAGCTCTAGCCATCTCCTCTGACGCATGTTGAGATCCTTCTGGGTGAAAACATACTTCAGGCTCTTGTGGTCGGTGAAAATTTCTACCCTATCTCCGTACAAGTAGTGCCTCGACAACTTAAGTGCAAACACTACAGCTGCCAGCTCCAAGTCATGGGTTGGGTAATTCCTCTCATGATCACGAAGTTGTCGTGACGCATAAGCTATTACCTTCCTATGCTGCATCAGAACACATCCTAAACCTCTGCCCGAAGCATCACAATACACTGAGAATCCTCCAGTTCCATCTGGAAGTGTGAGAATAGGAGCCGTCATCAAGCCTCGCTTCAACCTCTCAAAAGAATCCTGGCACTCTGCTGTCCAAGCAAACTGCACATCCTTGCGGGTCAACTGGGTCAATGGTGCTGAAATTTAAGCAAAGTCTGAAACAAATCGCCGGTAGTAGCCGGCCAAGCCAAGAAAACTGTAAATTTCTGCAACTGTGCTAGGTACCGGTCACGTTTCAATGGCCACGATCTTCTGGGGCTCCACTTCAACTCCTCCTCGGGTGATGATATGACCCAAGTACGAAATGCGATCGTGCCAGAACTCGCATTTACTAAACTTGGCATACAACTGGTGCTCTCTGAGAATCTGGAGGACAACTCGGAGATGCTGCTCATGCTCCGCTTCACTTTTGCTGTAGACCAGGATGTCGTCTAGGAAAACAATTACGAACTGATCCAAATAAGGCATGAAGATACGATTCATGAGGTCCATGAATACAGCCGGCGCATTGGTTGCTCCAAATGGCATCACAAGGAACTTCCAATGTCCATACCTAGATCTGAAAGCTGTCTTCGGGATGTCCTGCTCTCTGACTCTGATCTGATGGTATCCTGAGCGCAAGTCGATCTTCGAGAACACGGCTACCCCTTTGAGTTGATCAAACAAGTCATCTATCCTCGGGAGAGGGTATCTGTTCTTGATTGTCACTGAGTTCAAGGTACGATAATCAACACACAATCTAGACGTACCATCCTTCATTTTCACAAGAAGCATCGGGGCTCCCCAAGGCGATCCACTAGCACGAATGAATCCCTTGGTTCTGAGTTCTTCAATCATCTTGTACAATATCTCTAACTCTGACGGTGCCATCCTGTAGAATCTCTCTGACACTGGGGCTGTCCCGGGAATTAAGTCGATGGAACTCGATCTCTCGCTCCGGCGGCATACGTGGAAGCTCTTCGGGGAAAACATCTGGAAACTCTTTAACTATCCGAGGTAACTGTACTACTGCCACTGCCATCCGCAACACTGAAGGAGAAGGTTCAACTTCGCCTCGGGAGAAAGAAAACTCCGGCTCGCCTAGAATGCTAAAAATAACCCTGCCAATGTGGCAGTCTATCCTAGCATACTGGTCCCTCAACCAATCCATCCCTAAGACCACATCACAATCGGCCGTCGGGAACTCTATCAATCTAGCGGGGAATTCCCTACCGCTAACTATGATCCAACACGAGGAAAATACTCGATCTACTCCCACAAGTCCATTACCAGTAAGTATATTGAGCCTCACTGATAATGACTCGGGCTCCAATCCTACCCGTGTCGCGAATCGTGCAGACATAAATGAATGCGAGGCACCAGAATCAAATAATACTGAAGCTGGAAAGGTGTTGACGATAATAGTACCTGCCACCACCTCACCTGGTGCTATTCCTTCTTCTCCTATGGTCAAAGCCAGCACTTGACCATGTCCTCTAGGTGCGGGTCCCCTCTGCTGAAAATTCCTCTACCTGCTCTGGATCAGGGCTTGGGCTTGGGCATACTACTGCGGTCTCTGCTGCTGGAATGCCTGGGCCTGCGTCGGCAATGGCCTCGGGAACGGGTACTGTAGCTGCTGCTGCTGCTGGATTGGTGCTGGTCCTCTAACTGAAGGACTAGAGAAAGAGGATGAACTCCCCCTGTTCGAGCAATTCCCAATCCTGTGGTCCGGGGCACCACAAACCAAGTACAAACCCTCTGCTCTGCGACACTCCGATACCACATGTCCTGGCTTCCCACAGTATGAACATCCCACTGCGGAAGACTGCTTCTGCTGAAGGTGCGTCGGGGTGGAATGCTGAACCGACGTCACTGAGGCCGCCCGCCTCAGAGCTCCAATGGTCAAAGCCTCGGCTGCCAGGGCTGGTGCTGATGACTGATTCATCTGACCGTGAGATAGCTTCCGACCTCCGATCCTATCCACGATCCTCTGGGAGGTGTATTCATGCCTCCGGGCTGCTCTCAATACTACATCAAAAGTCTGATGCTCAAATGCTCCACCGCCAATAAAATCTCTAGGTGGAGCCCCTGCTGGAACCGCTGGGCTCTATCGTACTCGGTTGCTACCAAGGTGGGAGCAAACCGACTAAGTCTCGAAACCTCGGCCACATATCCGTCGATCGTCCTGCCCATCTGCTTCAGATTGGTGAACCTCGTCTGTAGATCATACCGAAATACAGCATCAAAATACTTGGTCTGGAATCTCTCCCTGAATACTGTCCATGAAATAGGGGCCACTAATCCATCGGCCTGCGCTGCCCACCAGCTGCGGGCAAGATCTAGTAACTGCAGGCGCACTACGGCCACTTTCTCGTTCTGTGGAGTCCTGGCTGCTTCTAGAATCACCTCTGTGTCCTGAAGCCAAGCATCTGCAGCGATCGCATCTTCACTGCCATCGAAGAAGGGAGGGTTCAAGCGCTTGAAGCTGTTGGCCGCGCTATTACCCTGATGACCTCCTCTGGTCAAAGCATCTGCCACCGCCTGGTACAAGACATCTCCTCGACGATCCTGGGAGGCTAATAATGACCTGATGAGACCCACCAAAGTGCCATCCTCAGGTTCTGCTGGCTGGACGGGCTGAACTGGTGGCTCTCCTTCGGTAGGCATAACTCTGGAGGCTAATCCTGAATGTTGGGCTTGATCTCTAGGTTGCTGCTGGTCCGTGGGAGGTGCCCCGCCTTGCTGATCGGCAGGTCCAGGAACAATCCCGCTGAAGAAGACGACATCGAAAACAATAAGAAAGGACCATGACAGATCAACGATACAAGCATGTGATCAGGTCAAGATTCTCAGGGATTTGAAGATACGAGCAGAGATCAAGGACGAATACAGATTGAGACATCTATTCGGTAAACCCTCATATATCTTGAATCATAAGACCTGCATGGGCCACCAATAAAACCATGTCACGCCCCAGAACCAGAATACTGGAGAGCGGGGGCAGACATAGCCAGCTACGTATAATAAAATGGAATCCACGTCACTATACGGTCACGGCTGTCTAGATATATGAGGGTTTAACTACAATCCATCAGTCTCCTATGGTCAAGAACAAGCCTATTGTCTCAATCACAAGCAAGTAGTAACAGTAACAAGATATTAGAGCATCAATATACAATAGTAAGGCGTCCCATACATTACATATTGGATGATCATGAAGCTAGTCGTATAAAATGTCAGGACTAGCAAGAGTTTTAGTCAATACATGATCAACCCTAGGATTTGTTAATCATGTTACAGCCCGTAGGCAGACAGTAAATAAAGGTGCAATACGAGCTAACACGTGCCCGCCGGCTAAACACCTCAAAAGAATAATTTTACAAATAGAGTGGGAGGACAAAAGAAACCCACTCGTTGCCCTGGTTACGCCTGGTGGTCACCGTCGGGCTGGAAGACAGGTGGATCCTCTGTTGCTGCTCCGATATCTGGCCACACAAAACCAGCTGGATCAGACCCCAGAAAGAGCAAGTGCCACAAAGGAGGCTTCACTTAGGAACTAAAACCAGCATATCACAAATAAATAGTTAAGGTAATTAAAAGATACTGATAATAACTGAGATAACAATAATATATTGAGCACGGAGAAACCATTCAAGTAGCCAGACTACAACCCTTAAACCAAACAAGGACCGAGATTGCAATCCTTCGCCTGAATAGAAACCCGCCTCAATTACTATTGATAAGGTAACAAGACAATAAACAAAGAGAGGACACAGAACTGCTCCGGGAGCCAGGTTACAACCCTTAAACCAAATAAGGACTGGGGTTGTAACCCTTCGTCTGAACAGAACTGGACCCCTGATCTTTATTGTTAAGGCCAGTATAAATAATCATGGTATTGAAGTAAGGTAAAACATGACGAGCATGACAGGGGTTGCAATAAGACAATAAACGAAGAGAGGACACAGAACTGCTCCGGGAGCCAGGTTACAACCCTTAAACCAAACAAGGACCGGGGTTGTAACCCTTCGCCTGAACAGAACTGGACCCCCGATCGTTGTTGTCAAGGCAAGCATCAATAATCATGTCCTGTCACAATCTTGCACAGGATCAGGATAAGACTAAGCTGGAATAAACTTCATTCAATCAATCAAGGCCAAGCAAGGAGTACGGCTTGATACTTTAACTAACTAGGGTTATCACAGGCCTAGTTACTAGCAAGATGCAACGAGATTATCCCAACAACCGCAAGCCCTGCAGACCATCCGGTTATCCAGGTCAAATGTCCGTTTAGGAAGAATATGCAACACATGACTGTGTGCTGGAAATGTGCCCTACTCGTCGGTAGGCTACAAGTCCACTGAATGCGCCCAGATAATGGGATTGCCTGTAGCTGGGAATCTCTTCATGACTACTGAATCATTCTAGTTAATTAGCCTTAGTCAATTTCAGTAGGTACCCCTGACCGTGGTACTCAGGGGTCCCCGTCCTAGACATGATGCAAGACAGTACTAGTTTATTTGTACAAACACAATCGGCCAAGGTGTCCAGATCTTTCATACTTGTCATGTCAGGCTAGTTGTCGTAACAGCATACCAAGATATATCATGTCAGTCTACTTGTCAAGAGTGCGCCACAGCGGGCCACTATCGTGTTCTATTCTTACAATATTATGAATGAGAGAAACTTGCATAAAATAACTAGTGACATATTCTTGATGGCAAGGAAAAGGTCTACAACTTCCACGTTGGGAGTTGGGAGAAGTTCGAGCCATAATTCAGTCAATTAGGACATATAACAGTTAGGAATAGCCAAAATAGGCATCATGCGGCCTATTCAGCGACACCATAAGCGGCTACTGCGACATGCGCCCCATGCGGCTCATTCGCGATACTATATACGCCTACTGCGACATGCGGCTCATGCGGCATCAACTGCAACATCTTATGCGCCTACTGTGACATCATATGCGCCTACTGCGACATGCGGCTCCTGCGGCTTAACTGCGACATCATATGCGCCTACTACGACATGCGGCTCAACTGCGATATCATATGCGCCTACTGCGACATCATATGCGTCTACTGTGACATGCAACTCCTGCGGCTCAACTGCGACATCATATGCGCCTACTATGAGATGCGTCTCAACTGCGACATCATATGCACCTACTGCGACATGCAGCTCCTGCGGCTCAACTGCGACATCATATGCGCCTACTGCGACATGCGCCTCAACTGTGACATCATATGCGCCTACTGCGACATCATATGCGCCTACTGCGACATGCGTCTCAACTGCGACATCATATGCGCCTACTGCAACATGCAGTTCGTGCTGTAGATGATCATAGAAATGACCAGAAATTGCTTTTGGCCATAACTTTCTCATCCGAAGTCGAAATCAAGCGAAACAAAAGCCAAAACTGCATGAAATTGAATTCTCTACAACATAGAAACACTAGTTTTCGAAAATAACCAAGTTTTAGAGATCAAAACTAAGAAAAACCGAAAAGTTTACAAACTTAGATCTACAAGAATCTATCCATCAAATCCAAAAATGTCAAGTTCTAAAGAGGTTTAGAATCAAGTAAGGAAGAGAATGGAACAATAAAACTTGAGATCCATCATGAAGCAAGTTTGCACTTGCCTTGCTCTCTTTCCTGGTAGGTGGAAGAGTAAATGGTGGAGAAGAAGAAGTGAAGGAGAAGAATAAAATGAAGAGAGAGAGAGTTAGGTGGAAATATAAATGAGGGTGGTGGTGGTAGGTAGGTAGGGGTTCTTCCCTTGGTTCATGATGAACCAAGGCAACCCAAGCCTAGCCGAACCAACCCAAAATAAACCGAGCCAAGCCATGAGATATGTGATACAAGATAAAATGCATACACGTATACCAAGATACGTAATACGAACTACAGGCATTACAGCAATAAACCTCAAAGTCCACGAACGGCTCCGAATGCAGAAACAAACATCAAGAACATTTCCGGTGTAAAAGATATCTCTAGAAAATGCCTTTCCAGAAGTCCAATTCTGGAACAGGGACAAAATCATAATTTTGGGTCAAAACGATGTCCGCCATTGGATCCATTTTTTATCGAAATGTACGCCAATGTCTACGGTCTCGAAAGTCGTCAAACTATATGTTTACGAATCCGGTTTGAGGAGACGAACCCAACGACATGTCCAATTTTGGATTCCGATAAGCCGTGCACAAAATTGTCTGTTGGATCAGGTCGCGGACCTACCAAATCAGAATCGGACCAAACTTGGCATACATGACTAGAAAATCGATACGGTCCTGATGGTGCAAGTTTTGTCTCAATACGACGAACGTATACAAAATTAGGATCAAGTTTGTAAAATATCGATACGGAAGTATCTCGACAATTACGTACTGATTTCGTCGCGCACACACAACGAAATCAAGTCCCGTCAGTTCCCATACGTCAGCAACATTCATATGCGCCTTTCGATGTGTATAGTGCACGACCACGTTGCTCAGTTTGTCAGGACGCACATTGTATCAAGAAATTTTCTTAATTTTGTACAGCTTTAACGTAGTTTTTCTCAAACTTTAGCATCAAAATTTTTTGTAGGCAGTGAGTTATAAATTAATCTAAAGGAAGTGGTTTGTAGTCCTATAAGTGTTCTAAAACTATGTTGAAATTTTTTCAAGAAATTCCTAATAGGGTGCTCAGAATCCTACTCAAAAAACGGGTTCCCAACTGTTTTTATGTTCTGCCTTTGGAATAGTTTTTTGACTACTTCGTGTCGGTTTCTCAAACAGATGAGTTCAAGACAACCAAATCTATTTACTAGGGTTTCTAGATGTAGGCTCTCGATAGGACGTTGTTGATTCGAAAATGATCGAGCAAGTGGAGAGAAATATGGGTGCTAAGGGGGTTACCTTACGGCGCTAAGGCAAGCTAGGCTCGGCTACTCCACTTCACGGTGCTCGTTCCCGACGATCAATCGATAATCATGGCCGTCTACAGGCGGTTGCAGGTGTCTTCGAGGGTGCGCTAGGTTGAGACGAACTAGCAGAGGTCTTTGTAAGGTTACGAGGATCTCGTATTTATGAATGAAGTTCTGTTCCGACTTTACTCTATTCTCGAGTTTTATAGCAGGTTTAAACAAATTTTTGAGATGAATTTGAATCCATTTCTAATTAGATTCGGGTGTTATCGAAAAAGAATCGGATAAGGGTTTGTTCTCTAGGAGATTTTGATGAATTTAGGTTTGGATTTACAGGGTTCAAGATGGCTCGGGTTTGAAGAAGTAAAAAAACGAAGAAGAAAAAGAAAACCCAGGCCTGTGCTCGGGCTCAAAGGGGGATGAACATTGTTCTTCCATACTTTTCTTTGTAATTATTAGTAGATACACTACTAAAATTTGCTTAATTGGTGACGTAAATTTAGCGACGTTCGCAGAACGTCGCTAAATTGCTGACATTAGTGACGTATAACTGAAACGTCGCTAACCGTCGCTACTAGCGACGAAAATAGCGACGTAATAACGACGTATATTAATTACATGAGCTAGTCGTCGCGAAATGTTGCTATGACGTCGCTAATAGCGACTAATTTAGTAACGTTAGTAAGAATGTCGTTAAATTCTAATTAAATTAAATTCCCCCCTTCCGATTCATTTCCTCCATCCATTTTACTCTCTCACTCTCTTCCTCCGGCACTCTCACTCTCTCCGGCGACTCTCACTCTCTCCGGCGACTCTCGTCCGGTACGTGGCTCCCTCTCTCTCTCTCTCTCTATTTTTGTTGTTGGTGGTTGGGGGGTGCTGGTGGCTCGGGGGGAGGGGCAGAGGGGTACGGGTGGTTGGGGGTGAGGAATGGTTGGGGGGTGGCTGGGGGGGTGGGGCAGGGGGGTGAGGGCGGCTGGGGGTGAGGAGGGGACTGGGGGGGAGAGGGTTAGGGTTTGGGTTAGGGGTGGGTGTGTGGGGAGGGGGGTGAGGGTGGCTGGAGGGTGAGGGCGGGGGGGGGGGGTGGGGTTTGGGTAGAGGGGAGGGAAGGGTTATGGTCAGGGTTCGGGTTATGGTTAGGGGTGGTTGGTGGGAAGGGGAGCAGGAGGGTGAGGGGGGCTGGGGAGGGGAGGGGGGCTGGTAGAGGAGGGGTTAGGGATAGGGTCCGGGTTAGGGTTAGGGGTGGTATCGGGGGGAGGGGTATGTAGAAGCATGGAAAATATTGCTTTTAGTCCCACATCGGAAAGGAGAAGAACAAAGGGCTCACTCCATTCTATAAATAGAGCCCCCTTTCTTCCTTTGAAAAGGGCACCAACTTCTCTTCCCTCCTTCCAAACTTGGACTCTTCCTATTGCGCACCTTCGGGTGCTAAGTAGAAAAAGTCTAGGGTAGCGCGCGCTCATCGGGCTCAGTCAGCTGTCCCAACCTCTGACCATCAAGAGCGTCCCGCTAAGTGGGCCTCTGATGGAAAGTTGTACAGAACCGCTCGTGTCCAGCCCACGGCGAGAAACGGACAGAGTGGTTCTCAAGAGTCTCCCAACAAAGATCGAGGGCAAGTATTTCTATTAGCCCCACATCAGGGAGCAAACATGATACCTACGCACTCATGTGTTCGAGATACCCGGTCCCACAAAGTGAGTGCACGGGCTGATCGAGACATTCCTCATGCGAGTCATGAGACGTCCTTCATGCGGCTCGGTCATGAGACATTACTCATGCGGCTCGGTCATGAGACGTCCTTCATGCGGCTCGGTCATGAGACATTCCTCACGCGGCTCGATCATAAGACGTCCTTCATGCGGCTCGGTCATGAGACGTCCTTCATGCGACTCAATCATGAAACGTTCTTCATGCGGCACAGAACCCAGGAAGCTTCATGCGGCTCAAAATCAGACGAGCTTCATGCGGCTCAGGAGTCCCATGCAGCTCAAACACATAGGCAACTCGAGTAAACTCCATGCGGCTCAGAGAGAGAGGCCACGTGGCATTCAAAATAGCTGTGCTCAATGTCTGGATGCATTTAATGTTCTGACGGCTGACAGCTGACAGACCTGACATAAAGTTATCATAATGACTGACACGAAAAGCAGAATTTTCCTAAAAAATAAGGAAAATCTTCACCAATACGGCGCTGTCTACCAAGCTTCGAAGCACGTCCATGCGGCCAGACTAGACGAGTTCATGCGGCCAGTGCAAAGAAATCTATGCGGTTCAAACCATGAAGGCCCCCATGCGGCTCGGCCATGAAGAAACCCATGTGGCTCGGCCATGAAGACTCTCGCACGGCTCGGCCATGAAGACCCCAATGCGGCTCGGTCATGAACATATTCATGCGGCTCGGTCATGACAACCTTCATGCGGTTCGAGTGTAGAGACTATTCATGCGGCTCGGTCATGAAATCTTCCATGCAGCTCGGTCATGACGACCTTCATGCGGCCCAAATATGAACACTCCTCATGCGGCTCAATAATGATGACAGGACACGTATCCTAAAGATAATCAAATCTTGGATCAGATCCCAATAATTTGGGACACGTGGCAAGAGAATAAATTAAATTGATTCATTTAGATTTGCAGACATCAGCAAATCATCATGATGAAGATTCATTGCAATCAACATTTATTAATGATGGGATTTGGCATAATCCACATTAATGGTCCAGATCCTTCACACTCAAGGCTAATGGTCTAGATTGATCACTTATCAGGCCGCCGCCACTTTGAGAAGGGGTAATCATCCAAACCCTAATGATGCCCCACTATTATAAATAGCAAGGTGCCATTCCCTTGTAAAATATACACGATCAGAAGGAGAGAGACAAAGAGAGCCCCCTAATAATCAGAGAGGAAATACACAGAGAAAGAGAGAAGTCAGAAGAGCAACCCGAGGAGAGCAAGAAGAGCATTTCTTTATCAACGCCAACCATCTTTTCACAGAAGCCAAGGCTGCATACCGATCGTCCAAGGAGTAAGACAGGGATGTCGTCGCCTTTCCGAGCCTCTATCGTCGCCCCCCAGAATCTAAAATAAACAATTGTACTTAGATTGTTTTACCTAAGTTTTCGTCCCTAGGCTTTCTTTGTACAAGCGAGTTTGTAACGTGAAGTAAAAGTCCGGTCCTCCGATAATTGTTCTGTTCTTTTATATTTCATGGCAAACACGATGGCGACTCTACTGGGGACAAACTTCTCCACGGCTGAGGAGTTGGTGACGTAGTCGAATGCAGCCAAACTTGGTTCTACTCAACAGAAGATGGTTGCCCGGTTCGACCAACAGGCGTTTGAAGAGATGCTATCCGACAAGAGCGCTGGCCCGGTCCAGAAGCGAGCCCGCACAAAGAAGGCCCGCAAGGAGTGGAGACCCCGATCCTTCGTTCCTACTGAAGCTCTGGCAGAGATACCCTCTGTTGTTCAAGACGGCGAGCAAGACTTCCCTGCAGCCCTACTTCAGACCGTAGAAAACTCTGATGTCCCCAAGTCCGACAGAAGAAAACACTATAATGCTGGACTTGCAGGGGCAAAGAGGAACTCTATGCGATCAGAGCCGCATAAGGATATTAGCCGCAGGGAGAAAACTCACACGGCTACATCAGCTAGCCGCTTGAAGAAAATTCATGTGGTCACATCTGTCAGCCGCATAGCTTATGCGGCTACAGTTGTCAACCACATGGATAAAACTCATGCGGCTATGGAAGTCAATCGCTTGCAGAAAACCCATGCGGCCACAATGGCCAACCGCATGCGGCCAGCCTGCACGGTCACGACTCCTAGCCGCACAAAAATAACTCATCCAACAGCAGAAGACAACCGCATGCAGACAGCCTGCACGGTACTCAATTCTAGCCGCATGGCGTCCATTTCTCGCTCCTCTCGATCAGTCTTCGACCGTCTCTCATACGGTCCTGACTCTGATGGTTATCTGGATGATAAGCCAGACTCTGTGGTATTCAACTTGGACTCCTCCTATTACGCACCCGCAAGTGCTAAAAGGAGGATGTCTAGGGCAGCACGGGCTCACCAAGCCCAGTCCGCTGCCCCAACCTCTGATCATCGAGTATCACGACCCGCACCCTAGAGTAAGGGCACGAGACGTGGGTACGTCCAGCCTACGTCGCAGTGTCGGCGGTAGAACACTGTCCTAGGTCACAACATCTAACAATTGAAGGTATAGCAGTTATACTCCCCGAATGGGGATGACATAACACAATATAAACTCAACCACAGCTAAGGTAGAACAGGTAAGATAGATAGATAATGAAAGATAACAATATCCAGAACAGAGAATCACAGAGGTACAAACCAGAGTTCTAAGTGTCTAAAATAAATACATCTCAGAAAATCTCAAGTCTAATACAGTAATCCAGAATAGGAAGACAGTCCTAATCTAAAGGAGTGTCATCTACAGCTAGTGGCTCCTGCTGCTGGTACAAGTCCAGGCACTCGTCTAGTGTAGCACCGTAGTAGGTAGGGCAGAATGCCTCATCCTCGTCCTCTGTAATATTTTAACAGGTCCAGTCAGGACAGGAGCGAGCACAGTACATCTCAACAAATCATAGCAGGTCAGGATATATAATCATGCTTATAGAGTAAAATACAAAAAACTGAAGAAATATGATAAACAGGAAAGACTGTAAATAAATAGCTACAATATATAGAGAACTAGCAGTGTCTAGTGATTCAGAGCACAAGATGGTTATGTAAACGGCACGATGTTGTACACGAGTAATCTACAGAGGTTGTACACGAGTAATCTACTGGATTGATTACATAACCACTTCTACTCCCCCGCCCCAATCAATACACAAGGATCCAGTTATGATATGTTATTGCACACGAAGTATAGTCGCACATGAGATCATGTGAGCACATGAGTATACACGATTTCAAACGATTTGTACACGAAAAACACGAACACAAGGAGTACACGATGCTCATGATAAAGTACACGAATACACGATGTATCCGCTAAGGGAATAACATCGCAGAACAAGATCCATATAGTACTAATCCGTGTTTCCAACGTGTCAGCATCATGTATAGTAATCTAAAGCAGGAAATATACTCCTAATGTAGGATATGAAATGATCAGAGAATGTACTCGCCTGTAACCGATGAATCTGAGAGAATATAGACTGTCCGAGGAGTGGTGTCTGTCTTCTATAGAACAGTACAAGTCACTATGAGTCTACAATGATAATACAATGCAATTTAATGCATTCTACATGAACTAGGTCAATCTAGACCAAAGTCAACTCTTGGTCAACTCTGGTCAACTCTAGAAGTCAAACTAGGTCAAACTAGTCTAATCTAGGTCTAGCAAGACTATTCTAGGTTTTCTAGGCAATACCATGTCAAGCCTACCAATACACACATTGGTATGTTGATAAAAATCTATTATAGAATATATAGCCTATAGCCTCTATACCCTATTACCCATACCCTATGTTCACACTATAATATAACACATAATATCCCAATATCATGACACCATATATATCATATATATATTAAAATACAAAACACATATATATAGGGAAGCTTGTATATATATATAACAAGCTTATATATATATACACAAGGGAGTGAGGGAAAAACTCATGTAATCATGTATATGTGACAGTGTAGGCAGGAGGGTGTGTTAGTGTCATTTGTGTACATGACAGAAACTGGAAAAAAAACAGGGACTAATTCCCAGGTAACACAACACAGGAAAACAGGAAAGGAAATTTTAAGGGACAGTCCCAACAGGAACCCCCAACTCTCATTCACAGAATTGATTCCAGTTACCAACAATACATCACCCAAATTTAGTCTAACAAGAATCCTCATTTCAGTTTTTACAGTGAAAAATTAATAGTGCAGGAAAATAAGGTAAATCATTGATCAAGTACAACAAGGTTTGAAACCATTTCTCAGGTTATATAAAAAAACTGGAAACTAAACCTATCTCAGGTTTAAAAGAACTGAACAAAACTAATTACCCAAACTTAATAATCAGTAACACTCAAACCATGCCCCTCAAACTCAGGTTTGTAAGAAACCATATTGCAAAAATGAAAAGAACTCAGTTTACAGTTAATATAAAGGGAGGAAAATAATTCAAGTGAAACATAACAGTCAATAAGAAGAATATTGAAATCAATGTAAGTAAACTCATGAACAGCAGTTCATTTTAGTTCAATTTAAACCCAGGAAAGCAGTGCATCCAATATCAGTCCACATCTCAAAATAATTAAGCATGGACAGTTAGGAGTGAACCAAGGATCCCCTCCCCCTTCCATTCTCAGGATTTGAAACTAAAAACACAGGTTTATAAAGGAATACTGGGAGCTAAAACTCAGTAATTAAACAAAACCCAACTCAGGTTTAGGGATCATTTTAGTTCAGTAAAAGAAGGAACAATCTCAGTTAAAGGAAAACCATTTCCATACCTATTTTAAACAGGAAGGGAAATCAACCTCAGTGAACAGAATTTGAATCAACTTCACATGCCAAATTTCATTAACACACCCAAAAACCCAAGTTCGAATGTAAATACTTAGCTAACATAAATTGCAACCTATGGGGATCATTAACAGTGAAAAAAATATTACTAAACATGGATTGAAATGCTTGGGAAAAAGGGAAAATCAAAATCAGGTCCTGAGTATCAGAACATGTATCAGAGTGTACTGTTCTTCCAATAAAACATCCCATGTTCGAATCAAAACTCTTGAACAACCTAATCTAACATGTCAACCCATGCAAACAGGAACCACACATGATCATTAGGATCCATTCAATCATTAAAACCTATTTTAGAATTATTTAAAAATAATTAAAATAACAAAACATACACAGCACACGCACGCACACACAGCTGCCCCGTGCACCCTGAATACCGTGTCCGACATGACACGAGGACTCACAAAACTTTGCGAGCCTCGTGTCAGTCACTGCCCCTAACCTCAGGCCAAAAATCACGTGTCCACGTGGAGAAACGAGCGTGCAGTAGCCCCCGAGCAGCAGAGCACGCACTGTGCCCGCACGCTCGCACCCGCACTCGCATGTCCCGTGTCCCCCACGACTCGACACAATACGAATAACAGCACACGACACAAGGAATCCCTAGACGACACCAAGGGCTAGCTTCCTATTCAAATGGATTTCAAAATCTCACACGAAATGCCCATTGGGGCATTTCATCAAACACCCAGTGATACACACTGATACGTGTCCAGAATGGACACGAAATGACACAGAAACTTAGGAAACCCTATTCCTATAGTTAGGCTAGGGTTAGGGCAACCTAGAAATGAATTTTACCAGATTTTAGGAGCTATGGATAGAGTTATACCTCAATGTGCACAAGCTCCCAAAAACCTCAAAGGAAATGATTCCTCAAACCACCCAAAGTCCTTCAAATTGTTTGCTCCCTGTCAAAACTTATTTCCAACAGCAAGAACACAAGATTTAGAGCCTATTGGAATTTGTTTGAAGGAAAAAGGACTTGAAATGAATTTATTATGAATTTATGAAGATGGAACTTACCCCTTTCTAAAAACTTGATAAACCCTAAGAAAGAGGCTAGCCCTAATTCCTAGGAGAGTATTTATAGAGGGGGAGGCTGTCATGTGGCCGGCCATAGGGCCCTAGGGCTAGGTTTTGGCTAGTTGGTTGAGTCCTAATTGGTTTAAGTCATGATTATGACTTGTGACTTCACAAGCCATTCTTAGGCCAAACTAACTCCTAATTACCCCAAACTAATTCTAATGAACTTGAAATAACTAACTTAGGTCACACTAGGGTTTCTTAACCTAACCAGATGTCTTGACCTAGGTTAGCCAATAGGACAGTCTCCTAGTCATCACTAGTCAAAGTCAACTATAGGGTCAAAAACAATTCTACCAAAAATCACCAAAAATCACTAAAAATTATATTAAATATATTTAATAATAAAAATCCCAAAATAATTCCAAAATTTTGAAAATGACCAAAATACCCTCAAGCTAGAAAAGTGGCAGTGACAAATCTACCCCCTTAAAATAATTTCGTCCTCGAAATTAAAGGCAAAACTAAACTGCTGAGAAGGATAGAAAAGTATACCTCAAGGTCCAAAAAGATAGGGGTAACGCTCGCGCATCTCATCCTCCCGCTCCCAGGTAGACTCTCCGGGAGAATGATGTCTCCATACGACGTGTACCAAGGGTATCACCTGGTTCCTCAATACCTTCTCCCGGCGATCCAAAACCTCCACAGGCTGCTCTGGATAACTGAGAGTAGGTCCAACCTCTATCTCCGAGTGATCGAGCACATGGCTAGGGTCAGCCACGTACCGTCTCAGCTGTGATACGTGGAATACGTTATGGATGCCCACTAGTGCAGGTGGCAAGTCTAGCCTGTATGCCACGTCGCCGACTCTCCCGCTGATAACGAAAGGGCCGATGAAGCGCGGGCTAAGCTTCCCACCTCCACCAAAACGTATCGTACCACGAGACGGAGATATCCGCAGAAAAACCATGTCTCCAACCTAATCACAAGCAAGGTCTCAAGTTACTAAAAATCAAACACGATCAATCAAACAAAACAAAATACAACCTAATTCTAATCCTACTCTAAATCTGTACCTCAAACTCCAGCGGCCTCCGGTGGCTATCAACCCAGTGCCGATGTCTGTCCTGCGCCACACGATGTCTGTCCCTGATGAGCTTTACCTTCTCGGCTGTATCAACAACCATCTCTGGTCCCAGTAAAGCTCGCTCTCCAACATCATCCCAAGTTGAGGGTGTACGACACCTACGCCCGTACAGAGCCTCAAAAGGTGACATCTCAATGCTGGCCTAAAAACTGTTGTTGTAAGCAAACTCCACCAAATGCAGGTGATCCTTCCAGGAACCTCTAAAATCCAGGACGCACGTCCGCAGCATATCCTCAAGGGTATGAATAGTCCTCTCTGACTGTCCGTCCGTCTGGGGGTGGTATGCGGTACTAAACTTGAGCTGAGTGCCCAAGCTAGTCTGCAGACTCCTCCAGAAATGGAAAGTAAAGCGGCTATCCCGATCTGAGACTATGCTGACGGAAACTCCGTGAATCCTGACTATCTGCCTCATATACAACTCTGTCAGCCTCTCTGTAGACGTACCCACCTTGAATGGCAAGAAGTGGGCCGATTTGGTCAACCTGTCAACGATGACCCAAATTGCGTCTTTTCCTCCTGGTGTACGGGGCAATCTTGATAAAAGACCATGGTAATATGCTCCCACTTCCACTCTGGAATGGGCAGCGGCTGCAATAATCCTTCAGGCCTCTGTCTCTCAGCCTTGACCTGCTGATAGATCAAGCATCTAGCTACGAAGTTGGACACCTCCTTCTTCATTCCGAACCACCAAACATGCTCTCGTAGATCCCTGTACATCTTGTTGGCACCAGGATGTATAGAGTACTGCGATCTGTGAGCCTCCTGCATAATCTGCTCTCTGAGCTCGCCGCTGGGCACACATAACCTGGCACCGTGCCTCAGGGCACCATCCTCTGCAAGTGAGAACTCAGTATCCTCCACTCCCATACTGATCTGCTCTCAGATACTCCGCAGAGCCACATCATCAAACTGTGTCGCCTTGATCCTGTCCATCAAGTCTGACTGTATCTGAAGGCCCCATAACTGCATCTGCACTCCGGACACAATCACCTCTATCCCAAGGCCCTCCAAATCTGCAAGCAGGTGCCTATCCATAGTCAAACACATGGCTGTCGGATACCTACTCAAGGCATCGACAACCACGTTGGCCTTCCCCGGGTGATACTGGAGTGCGATATCAAAGTCCTTCATCAGCTCAAGCCACCTGCACTGCCTCATGTTCAACTCCTTCTGAGTGAACACGTACTTCATGCTCTTGTGGTCTGTGAAGATCTCCACCCTCTCGCCATACAAATAGTGCTTCCATAACTTCAAAGCAAAAATCACCGCCGCCAGCTCCAGGTCATGGGTAGGGTAGTTCTTCTCATGGAGACATAATTGCCTGGAAGCATAGGCAATCACCTTCCCATGCTGCTGCAAGACGCAACCCAGCCCCTTCCCTGAAGCATCACTATAAATAGTGAAACCACCTGATCCTGAAGGCAATGTCAGAATCGGAGCTGTCGTAAGCCACTTCTTCAACTCATCAAAAGCTTCCTGACACTCCTCTGACCAAACAAACTCAGTATCCTTCCGGTCAACCTTGTCAACGGCTCTGCAATCTGGGAGAAATCCTGCACAAATCTCCTATAGTACCCTGCCAGCCCCAGAAAACTCCTGATCTCTGCTACTGAAGTCGGCGCTGTCCAAGCCTCAACTGCTACAATCTTCTTGGGGTCAACTGAGATACCATCTCCAGTCACCACATGCCCCAAGAAGTCCACCTGGTCCAAGAAAAACTCACACTTGGAGAGTTTCCCATAAAGCTGCTCCCGCCTGAGAGTCTCTAGCACTATCTGCAGATGCTCCTCGTGCTCCTCCTCTGCCTTGGAATATATCAAGATATCTTCAATGAACACCACCACGAACTTGTCCAGGTACTGGCGGAACACCTTGCTCATTATATTCATAAACACTGCTGGTGTATTGGTTAGCCCAAACGGCATAACCAAGAACTCAAACTGCCCGTATCGCGTCCTGAAAGCGGTCTTGGGGATATCCTCCCTCTTCACCTTCACCTGGTGATAACCCGACCTCAAATCAATCTTGGAGAACACCCGAGCTCCGCTCAACTGATCAAACAGATCATCGATCCGCGGCAGTGGGTATCTGTTTTTGATTGTCAGGTTGTTGAGTGCCCTGTAGTCGATACACATACGTACCGACCCATCCTTCTTGGGTACGAAAAGTACCGGTGCACCCCAAGGTGAAGAACTCGAGCGAATGAAGCCCTTGTCCTGCAGCTCATCCACCTGCTTCTTCAGCTCCACTAACTCGCTGTTGTTCACTCGATAGACATGCTGGGAGATCGGTTCCGTGCCGGGAACCAAGTCTATCGAGAACTCTACATCTCCGTCCGGTGGAAGCCCTGGCAACTCCTCTGGAAATACGTCCATAAACTCTGCGATCAAGGGATACGGAGCCACCTGCTCCTCGACTGAAGCTCCACAGAAGACTCCGCCGTCCTGCTCTGCCTGCCGTCGGGTGTACTCAAACTCTGTCTCTCCTGAGGCCCCGAACAAAACTCTACCCCCACGAAAATCAATGCGGGCGTGGTGTCTACTCAGCCAGTCCATACCTAATACAATGTCGTAGTTCGGTAATGGCATGACTAGTAGACTCACCCCCAACTCTCGGCCTCCCAAAATGACACTCCGCCCTCTGCAAACATCACTCACGAGGATGAGCCCACCCCCGATCGTGATCTTGCAGGTCCTAGGCAATGGTTCCGAAATCAAACTGTGTCTAATAGCATATGATACAGACACAAAGCTGTGGGAAGCCCCGGAATCAAAGAGTGCAAATGCTGGAAGGGAGTCGAGAAGAACCGAACCTGCTATCAGCTCTCCGATGACCTCAGCATCCTCAGCTGCCATGGCGAAAGCTCGCCCCTGCTGTCCACCCCTTGCCTGCTGCTGGTGCTGCTGGAACCTCTGCTGCTGGGTCTGCAGGGCTGGTCCCCTCTGTTGGCCTGCTGGAGCCTTGGCTGCCCCAGCTCCTCCTGGTACCAGACGCACCGACGCAACTGGACACTCTCGCATCTGATGGTCTGCTGATCCACACATCAAGCATCTGCCGAGTCTCTTCCTGCACTCGTCCCACTTGTGCCCAGGCTTCTTGCAGAAAGTACAACTAATAGCCTGCTGCCTGGGTGCCTGCTGCCCCCTCTGATGCTGGTGCTGCACCTGCTGGAAAGGTGCACGGCCCTGCTGCTGAAACTGCTGCACTGGCCTCTGTTGCTGAAACTGCTGCTGGAAATGAGGCCTTTTGGCCTGCCCCTGACTGCTACTGCCTGACTAAAAATCGCGACCTCTCTTCTGCCTCAGTCCCAGGTCGTCCTCTGCTGCCATGGCCCCAGAATAAATCTCAGCAAAAGTAGCATTCTGGTCGCTCTTGGTCAGCGACCGAATCTCCCTAGTCAAACCTCGACGAAACTTCTTCGCCTTGGTCTTCTCTGTCAGATCATCAATAAACCGGGCCAGTCGGCAGAACTCCCCGGCATACTCAGCAACTGTCTGGTTCCCCTGAACCAGAGCCTCGAACTGCGCCTCGATCCCACCCAAGGCTACATCGGGAAAGAACAGCTCCTTGAACCGGGCCCAAGTCTGGCCCTCCACTCCTACTCTAGGATCAGTCTGGTACTATGCACGGGCCAAATCCTGTATCTGGCTGCCCGTTGCCTCAATGTGAAGCCGATCTGGTATCTCTGCCAGTCGGAAGATCTCCTCTATGTGCTCAATCCAATCATCGGCATAGTGAATGCCCTCTGTACCCAAGAACTCCCGAGGATGCATCTTCTGGAAGTCCTGAATATCTCTCTCTCTCCGACGAGGCTGCTGCTGGGCCCCCTGACCAGTCACCATCTCAACAGTCGTGCGTACCAGCTGGTGTGCCTCATCAATCCCCTGTCTGAAATCTGCTGTCTGCCTCTCACTACGCTGGTGCGAGGACTCCAGAATCCTCTCCATAAAGGAGAAGAGATGGACAGCATCAACCATCCCCGTAGGCGGAGGCTGCTGCGGAGGAAGGATCTCAGGAATCACCATGCTCGGCCTCCCGACTGGTAGAGGTGCTCCTCCAAAGGCTGTCGAGACACCGACTCCCGAGGGCTGCACTAGCCCTGTGACAGGGGGAGCTGTCTGCTGCTGAGGTCGAGAGGTGCTAGACCCCTCACCAATATCTCCCTGCCCAGGACGATGCGATCGCGTCTCAACCATCCTGGAGACACACATCAAACAAGAAACAATTACTGAGAATGAGTCAAAATATCAAGGGCGGACAATAAAAATTTCTAAGGAAGACAATAAGCAGCAAAATAGATATACGGAATCTGATAAGGAATTTTCCTAGTGTGATTGAGTACCTTCAAACATATGCTAATTTCTACTGCAGGCTGCAGCGATATTCTAGTTCGAATACCACTACACTTATATCCTAGACCTGCATGGGCCACCACTAAAAACGTGTCACGACCCGCACCCTAGAGTAAGGGCACGAGACGTGGGTACGTCCAGCCTACGCCGCAGTGTCGGCGGTAGAACACTGTCCTTGGTCACAACATCTAACAATTGAAGGTGTAGCAGTTATACTCCCCGAATGGGGGTGACATAACATAATATAAACTCAACCACAGCTAAGGTAGAACAGGTAAGATAGATAGATAATGAAAGATAACAATATCCAGAACAGAGAATCACAGAGGTACAAACCAGAGTTCTAAGTGTCTAAAATAAATACATCTCAGAAAATCTCAAGTCTAATACAGTAATCCAGAATAGGAAGACAGTCCTAATCTAAAGGAGTGTCATCTACAGCTAGTGGCTCCTGCTGCTGGTCCAAGTCCAGGTACTCGTCTAGTGTAGCACCGTAGTAGGAAGGGCAGAACGCCTCAGCCTCGTCCTCTGTAATATTTCAACAGGTCCAGTCAGGACAGGAGCGAGCACAGTACATCTCAACAAATCATAGCAGGTCAGGATATATAATCATGTTTATAGAGTAAAATACAAGAAACTGAAGAAATATGATAAACATGAAAGACTGTAAATAAACAGCTACAGTATATAGAGAACTAGCAGTGTCTAGTGATTCAGAGCACAAGATGGTTATGTAAACGGCACGATATTGTACACGAGTAATCTACAGAGGTTGTACACGAGTAATCTACTGGATTGATTACATAACCACTTCTACTCCCCCACCCCAATCAATACACAAGGATCCAGTTATGATATGTTATTGCACACGAAGTATAGTCGCACACGAGATCATGTGAGCACATGAGTATACACGATTTCACACGATTTGTACACGAAAAACATGAACACAAGGAGTACACGATGCTTATGATAAAGTACACGAACACGAATACCCGATGTATCCACTAAGGGGATAACATCGCAGAACAAGATCCATATAGTACTAATCCATGTTTCTAACGTGTCAGCATCATGTATAGAAATCTAAAGCAGGAAATATACTCCAAATGCAGGATATGAAAGGATCAGAGAATGTACTCGCCTGTAACCGGTGAATCTGAGAGAATATAGACTGTCCGAGGAGTGGTGTCTGTCTCCTATAGAACAGTACAAGTCACTATGAGTCTACAATGATAATACAATGCAATTTAATGCATTCTATATGAACTAGGTCAATCTAGACCAAAGTCAACTCTTGGAAAACTCTGCTCAACCCTAGAAGTCAAACTAGGTCAAACTAGTCTAATCTAGGTCTAGCAAGACTATTCTAGGTTTTCTAGGCAATACCATGTCAAGCCTACCAATACACACATTGGTATATTGATAAAAATCTATTATAGAATATATAGCCTATAGCCTCTATACCCTATTACCCATACCCTATGTTCACACTATAACATAACACATAATATCCCAATATCATGACACCATATATATCATATATATATTAAAATACAAAACACATATATATAGGGAAGCTTGTATATATATATATATATATATATATATATATATATATATATATAATAAGCTTATATATATATACACAAGGGAGTGAGGGAAAAACTCATGTAATCATGTATATGTGACAGTGTAGGCAGGAGGGTGTGTTAGTGTCATTTGTGTACATGACAGAAACTGGAAAAAAATAGGGACTAATTCCCAGGTAACACAACACAGGAAAACAGGGAAGAAAATTTTAAGGGACAGTCCCAACAGGAACCCCCAACTCTCATTCACAGAATTGATTCCAGTTACCAACAATACATCACCCAAATTTAGTCTAACAAGAATCCTCATTTCAGTTTTTACAGTAAAAAATTAATAGTGCAGGAAAATAAGGTAAATCATTGATCAAGTACAACAAGGTTTGAAACCATTTCTCAGGTTACATAAAAAAAACTGGAAACTAAACCTATCTCAGGTTTAAAAGAACTGAACAAAACTAATTACCCAAACTTAATAATCAGTAACACTTAAACCATGCCCCTCAAACTAAGGTTTGTAAGAAACCACATTGCAAAAATGAAGTGAACTCAGTTTACAGTTAATATAAAGGGAGGAAAACAATTCAAGTGAAACATAACAGTCAATAAGAAGAATATTGAAATCAATGTAAGTAAACTCATGAACACCAGTTCATTTCAGTTCAATTTAAACCCAGGAAAGCAGTGCATCCAATATCAGTCCACATCTCAAAATAATTAAGTATGGACAGTTAGCAGTGAACCAAGGATCCCCTCCCCCTTCCATTCTTAGGATTTGAAACTAAAAACACAGGTTTATAAAGGAATACTGGGAGCTAAAACTCAGTAATTAAACAAAACCCAACTCAGGTTTAGGGATCATTTTAGTTCAGTAAAAGAAGGAACAATCTCAGTTAAAGGAAAACCATTTCCATACCTATTTTAAACAGGAAGGGAAATCAACCTCAGTGAACAGAATTTGAATCAACTTCACATGCCAAATTTTATTAACACACCCAAAAACCCAAGTTCGAATGTCAATACTTAGCTAACATAAATTGCAACCTATGGGGATCATTAACAGTGAAATTTCTTTTACTAAACATGGATTAAAATGCTTGGAAAAAAGGGAAAATCAAAATCAGGTCCTGGGTATCAGAACATGTATCAGAGTGCACTATTCTTCCAATAAAACATCCCATGTTCGAATCAAAACTCTTGAACAACCTAATCTAACATGTCAACCCATGCGAACAGGAACCACACATGATCATTAGGATCCATTCAATCATTAAAACCTATTTTAGAATCATTTAAAAACAATTAAAATAACAAAACATACACAGCACACGCACGCACACACAGCTGCCCCGTGCACCCTGAATACCGTGTCCGACACGACACGAGGACTCGTAAAACTTTGCGAGCCTCGTGTCAGTCACTGCCCCTAACCTCAGGCCAAAAATCACGTGTCCACGTGGAGAAACGAGCGCGCAGTAGCCCCCGAGCAGCAGGGCACGCACTGTGCCCGCGCGCTCGCACCCGTACTCGCGTGTCCCGTGTCCCCCACGACTCGACACGACACGAATAACAGCACACGACACAAGGAATCCCTAGACGACACCTATGGCTAGCTTCCTATTCAAATGGATTTCAAAATCTCACACGAAATGCCCATTGGGGCATTTCATCAAACACCCAGTGATACACACTGATACGTGTCCAGAATGGACACGAAACGACACAAAAACTTGGGAAACCCTATTCCTATAGTTAGGCTAGGGTTAGGGCAACCTAGAAATGAATTTTACCAGATTTTAGGAGCTATGGATAGAGTTATACCTCAATGTGCACAAGCTCCCAAAAACCTCAAAGGAAATGATTCCTCATACCACCCAAAGTCCTTCAAATTGTTTGCTTCCTGTCAAAACTTATTTCCAACAGCAAGAACACAAGATTTAGAGCCTATTGGAATTTGTTTGAAGGAAAAATGACTTGAAATGAATTTATTATGAATTTATGAAGATGGAACTTACCCCTTTCTAAAAATTTGATAAACCCTAAGAAAGAGGCTAGCCCTAATTCCTAGGAGAGTATTTATAGAGGGGGAGGCTGTCATGTGGCCGGCCATAGGGCCCTAGGGCTAGGTTTTGGCTAGTTGGTTGAGTCCTAATTGGTTTAAGTCATGATTATGACTTGTGACTTCACAAGCCATTCTTAGGCCAAACTAACTCCTAATTACCCCAAACCAATTCTAATGAACTTGAAATGACTAACTTAGGTCATACTAGGGTTTCTTAACCTAACCAGATGTCTTGACCTAGGTTAGCCAATAGGACAGTCTCCTAGTCATCACTAGTCAAAGTCAACTATAGGGTCAAAAACAATTCTACCAAAAATCACCAAAAATCACTAAAAATCATATTAAATATATTTAATAATAAAAATCCCAAAATAATTCCAAAATTTTGAAAATGACCAAAATACCCTCAAGCTAGAAAAGTGGCAGTGACATCGGGGCGTCCCGCTGATTATCACGCGGGCCTCTGATGGGAAGTTGTACAGAACTACTCGAATCCAGCCCCCGGTGGCGAACGGACAGAGTGGTTCCTCTGACCTGCGCGAGGATATCCTCCACAAGCGCAAGCAAAGAGACGGCGCTTCGGTAAGGAAAGAGTCCTCGCTTGGACGGCACAGCACCCAAATCATGGTCAATTGCTATTGCAACAACGCGGCAGTGACGAAAGATCGGCCGTCAGTCTTCCAAAGACTACAGCGTCCGAGCTCAGAAGACGAGGTACCTCCTGTTGTCTCCTGCAATTCCACTCAGAAAGTCCCCGCCGAGGGGAGAGGGAAGAAGGCAAACGTCTCCACCCCGAAGATCTCAACCACTACAGCTAAGAAATTGTCGTCTAAACGGTTGTCCTCCATCGGAGTATTCCAACACACCCGTTCAAAGACAAAATCTGCTGCAGTAGGAAATTCATCATCCACATCGCTGGGGGTTGAGGGTAGCAGTCCTCCGAACATCAACAACAATCCGGTGTTTCAAGGAGACGAGCCCGGGGAAACAACTCTCCCATGAGGTACAACAAACGCCGATGTCCCCGAGGACATCCATGACTCTCAAGACGAAGCAGACTCTGAGGCTGGGGGTACTGTTCCCTCCGAGTCCGAACCAGAAGATAATATTCCCACATATCCCGATGACTTTTCGGTATATGGGTACGACTCGGAGGGCACATCCTCCACCGTTCCTTCCATTACTCCTCATGTAAGGATGGTATTCATGATGGACAGCAATCAAGGTGGTTCCAGTGATCGCCAGCACATCAACAGTCTCGAAGCCATATTACTTGCTTTGGTCATGTCTGTAGACGAGATTAAAGCGGCCCTTCCAACTCTGCAAGGAGGGACGCCTGGCCAAACGAGCGCGGGTCCCGCGGTCAATGCGGACTCGAATTCAGCAGCACTGAACGCGGGCAACAATCATCCCGAAATAACAGCCCCTACCGCAACAGATGAGGCCCGAGAAGTAAGAAGAGAGGTTCAGGAGCTCCGAGCCATGTTCCATGCCCGGAAAAACGCTCAAGACCTCAGAATTCGGCAACCATACCCTGCTGAATGGAGGGATGTTCCATTCCCACCAAGATATAAGCCGTTCAATATCAACCCGTATGATGGCAAGACCTCAGCAAGTCGGTAAATCACGTACTTCGAGGTCACCACCGACCATCTTCCCCACGATGATGCTATCCTCACACGATTATGCATTGGGGCATTGGAAGGAGTCGCCTTCGACTGGTATCGCAATCTGCCGGACAACTGCATCCACTCCTTTGCCGGCTTCAAGTGCCTGTTCTTGGAGAGATTCTACGAAGTAGGGCAGGACGTCACCATGTCCACCCTCATGGACGTCGTCCAAGGGAAGAAGGAGTTGACAAAGAACTACATTGAGCGGTTCCGCCAAACCACCATGAAGCTGCCCTCCGAAAATCCAGATTCCTCTTTGATTGAAATTTGCCAAAAGAGACTGCTTCCAACAATCAGTCTCTGGATAGGCGAAAGTCAATTCAAAGACTGGAAGACGTTCATCATCAGCGCCACAAGCACCGAAGAACGACTAAAGAAGGCTCGCCAACTGGGATTGTACATCTCGGAAGGAGAAAACAAGGGCAAGCGTCTTAACAACGATAATAGGGGTAGCCCCTCCAACAATCGGGACAGCAAGAGAAAGCAGGCTATGGTGGCCGATACAGCACAAAAACCTGAGCCGAAGCCAACAGACAAACAATGGCCGTAAATCACTTACTCCTTCGAAGACGGTCATGTTAAGCCCATCTTGGACATGCTTATACAAGGGGACAGGATTCAGCTTTCTCCACCAAGATGGGAACCGCGGCCAGCAGAGATGGAGAATCCAAAATACTGCCATTATCATCGCTATGTCCATCATGCTACACATGATTGCTACCAGCTGAAACGGTACATGCAAAACCTCATCGATTCGAATGCTCTGGCCATCGATTTCGAAGAAGTAACCATGGCGGCCAATATGGTGTCCGTACAATTCGGCAGCTTCCCTCCGACGAAGACTCAAGACGGGGTGGTCCCCGTCCCTCTAGCGACAATGGAGATTACCAATCTTCTACCTCCCCGAGATCAGGCTACCGGTCTAGTACCCCTCACCACATCTCGAGGGAAAGTCATGTGGATCCATTCAGACTTGGTGTCAGAAGTGACTCGGCCCACACCATCTTCCACTGACAAGAAGAAAAGTAGAAAAGTCAGGACCTACCACACAATCTCGGTAGACAACGAGGAAGCCACAGCCGTCGTCACACGGTCCAGAGCGCAATCCCAACCTGTGGTTGACAATCCAGCTGAAAACCATCAACCCACTACAACTGATGCTCCGGGACCGGCTCAGCCTTCACCGACCGACAAGCCTAGGCCGAAGGAGACTCACTTCGACAAATCCCTCTGAAAAGAGGCAGCCCAAGGGCTAGAGAGGCCCTACAACTTTGACATCTGAGCACAATTGGCTAACACACCGGCCAAGTTATCACTGTACGAACTCCTAAGGCTCTCCAAGGACGTTTGTATTGTATTAAGCGAAGCACTCCAAAATGCCGATGTCTTTCTGGCTCAATCCAACCTCACCGGGGAGGACTCACCTGTGGATCTCCAGGACAGTGCCTGTACGGGAGCAATGCCCAACATCGTCTTCACTCCGCAGGACATGCTCATCAAAACCAACCTGCACGATCGCCCACTATACTATACTGGATACATCGGCGACGTAAAGGTGGATCGGATGCACATTGATCCAGGCTCTTCCAAAAGCATCATCCCGAAGGGTCTGCTACATCATCTCCGCATCCCAATGCATCGCCTGACACCTACAAGCACCGCCATCAGCGGTTTCAATTCGGGCAGGAGCTACCCTATTGGAAAGATTCGTCTGAAGTGTCAAATTGGCGACCTCCAATCCGAAGTCACCTGCTACGTCATAGATGCTGACACTTCATACAATATCCTCTTGGGGCGTCCATGGATACACGATTATATGATCGTGCCTTCGACGCTGCACCAATGCTTCAAATATATCGACAAACACGACTTCGTGAAGACAGAATTTGCTGACATCGATCCCTTCAAAGGGGTCGAATCTTACTATTCGGACTCCTGCCTATACGAAAAGTCGAAGAGGCACCTTGATGAAGGAAATTAACAAGCTGGTACCGAAACGGCCACGGGATCAGAAGGACCTCTGACGATCCACCTCCATGCTCATAAACCGGGCAAGTCTGTACCCCTTACTGCCACCCTGCAGAAGGATGCGATCAGCCTCTCGGCACAGGAAGAGCAGATGATAATCTGGCTGCCAAGGTCCGGCCAAGTGTCGAGACCCACAACGGGGCCATTGACAATCAGACTGCCGAGAGTCGGTCAACCCCAAACGGAGAAGCTCAATCCCTCCGACAGGCCATTGACAATACGCCTCCCCAAGAAGGGTCGTCACCCCAATGCGAGGTCCGACACTTCTAGCGAACCGGCCACTCCTCGTTCCACATCAAATGACAAACTGGGGGTCGCTAGTCTGGCAACGACTCCACGCTCTGCTCCATCAACTGAACCGCTGACGATCAAGCTCCCCGGGTCGTCCTTCCAGTCTGCATTTACACAGGGGGTGGCCGAAGAAGAGTCGGAGCTGGCCAAGTATGTGGCTGCTCATACTGAGACTTTCTTATGTCGCCCATCAACGGCATGTTCCTGAAGAAGTATTATGTCCGAAACGACATCCTCAAAAAAAAAAAAAGAGAGAAAACCCGATGATTGAGTTATGTACCCTCCGGTACCGCTGAACTCACATTCTCCAAATCCCAGATTATTGAGTTATGTACCCTCCGGTACCGCTGAACTCACTTCCACAATATTCTAGATTACCGAGTCATGTACCAGCTGGTGCCGCTGAACTCACAGCCACAATATTCCAGATTATCGAGTCATGTACCCGCTGGTGCCGCTGAACTCACTTTCACAATATTTCAGATTATCGAGTCATGTACCCACTGGTGCCGCTGAACTCACACTTCCAAATTCCAAATTATCAAGTTATGTACCCGCAGGTGCCTCTGAACTCACATTCCGATCACTCTTCCAGGGGAAATTCATATATGACCATACCTCTGAACCTTCTTCCTGGAAGATATCCTCCCTCATGATCCACTACCTGCACTCCCAGTGTACAAAAAGGGTAACAGATCCACAAATTTCCAAAACGGCCATGTCCTCATTACCTCTGAGTCGTTTCACTTTCGCCAAAAATAAATCACCCTTTTACATAGAACTTCCATGTCCTCATTACCTCTGAGTCGTTCTATGTACCCTCCTTCATTGAGCCCACTTCTGCCATGTCCTCATTACCTCTGAGTGGGAAGGCTCCGTCGAGGAAACCCTCATGCTTGCCATGTCCTCATTACCTCTGAGTAAGTATGTTGATCCCTTTCGACTTATTATCCGTACCCACAACCAGAGTACGCTAAGGATAATAGGTCCACAAATATTCTCCGCTAAGTGCACTCCTACCATGTCCTTATTACCTCTGAGTAGGAAGACTCCACGGTAAAACCTTCGTACTTGTCATGTCCTCATTAACTCTGAGTAAGTATGTTGTTTCTCTCTCGTCTTATTATCCGTACCCTGAACCAGGGTACGCCAAGGATAATAGGCCCACAAATGTCCTCAGTTACCACAAATGTCCTCTGTTGACCGTAAATTTCTCATAATGCCCCGGGAGCCCAGCTACTCCATGGCATTCTTTCGCCCGATACTAAGAACCTCCATATCTGCCTTACCGTAGAGTTGTTCTAGGTATCCTTATCAAACTTATTATCCGTACCTAAAACCAAGGTATACCAAGGATAATAGGTCCACAAATATCCTCTGTTGACCCTAAATGCCGTACTAGGTCCCCTAGTACATCCACATCTTTCCTCATCATCACATGCTTTTGGAGCCCAGCTGTTCCATAACATTCTTTTACCCAATGCATAGAACTTCCACGTTGATAGCACCTCTGAGTTGTTCTATGTATCCTCATTCGAGTTCACTCCTACCACGTCCTCATTACCTCTGAGTAGGAAGGCTCTACTTTAGATCCATATTTACCACGTCCTAATCCCCTCTGGGTAAATATGATGGTTCCTTCTCTCAATTTATTATTCGTACCTAAAACTGAGGTACGCCAAGGATGATAAGTCCACATAAAATCTCCAGCGGAACTACCCAAATCCATCACGTCCATGCTACCTCTGATTGGATTGCCACACCCAAACAACTCTACTTTCCATGCTTCTTATTCAAAGTGTTCCAAATTTGCAATTTGGAAACTTTGAAGGGGGTCCTGTAGAATCATAGAAAATATTGCTTTTAGTGCCACATCGAAAAGGAGAAGAAGAAAGGGCTCACTCCATTCTATAAATAGAGCCCCCTTTCTTTCTTTGAAAAGGGTACCAACTTCTCTTCCCTCCTTCCAAACTTGGACTCTTCCTATTGCGCACCTTCGGGTGCTAAGTAGAAGAAGTCTAGGGCAGCGCGGGCTCATCGGGCTCAGTCAGCTGTCCCAACCTCGGACCATCAAGAGCGTCCCACTAAGTGGGCCTCTGATGGAAAGTTGTACAGAGCCGCTCATGTCCAGCCCCCGACGGCAAACGGACAGAGTGGTTCTCAAGAGTCTCCCAACAATGATCGAGGGCAAGTGTTTCTATTAGCCCCACATCAGGGAGCAAACATGATACCTACGCACTCATGTGTTCGGGATACCCGGGCCCACAAAGCGAGTGCACGGGCTGATCGAGACATTCCTCATGCGAGTCATGAGACGTCCTTCATGCGGCTCGGTCATGAGACATTCCTCATGCGGTTTGGTCATGAGACGTTCTTCATGCGGCTCGATCATGAGACATTCCTCACGCGGCTCGATCATAAGACGTCCTTCATGCGGTTCGGTCATGAGACGTCCTTCATGCGGCTCGGTCATGAAACGTTCTTCATGCGACACAGAACCCAGAAAGCTTCATGCGGCTCAAAATCAGACGAGCTTCATGCGGCTCAGGAGTCCCATGCGGCTCAAATACATAGGCAACTCGAGTAAACTCTATACGGCTCAGAGAGAGAGAGAGGCCACGTGGCATTCAAAACAGCTGTGCTCAACGTCTGGACGCATTTAATGTTCTGACGGCTGACAACTGACAGCTGACAGACGACAGACCTGACATAAACTTATCATAATGACTGACACGAAAAGCAGAATTTTCCTTGGAAATAAAGAAAATCTTCACCAATACGGCGCTGTCTACCAAGCTTCGAGGCAGGTCCATGCGGCCAGACTAGACGAGTTCATGCGGCCAGTGTAAAGAAATCTATGTGGTTCAAACCATGAAGGCCCCCATGCGGCTCGGCCATGAAGAAACCCATGCGGCTCGGCCATGAAGACTCTCGCGCGGCTCGGCCATGAAGACCCCATGCGGCTCGGTCATGAACATATTCATGCGGCTCGGTCATGACAACCTCAGGCGGTTCGAGTGTAGAGACTATTCATGCGGCTCGGTCATAAAATCTTCCATGCGGCTCGGTCATGACGACCTTCATACGGCCCAAATATGAACACTCCTCATGCGGCTCAATAATGATGACAGGACACGCGTCCTAAAGATAATCAAATCTTGGATCAGATTCCAATAATTTGGGACACGTGGCAAGAGAATGAATTAAATTGATTCATTTAGATTTACAGACATCAGCAAATCATCATGATGAACATTCATTGCAATCAGCATTTATTATTGATAGGATTTGGCATAATCTACATTAATGGTCCAGATCCTTCACACTCAAGACTAATGGTCCAGATTGATTACTTATCAGGCCACCGCCACTTTGAGAAGGGGTAATCATCCAAACCCTAATGATGCCCCACTATTATAAATAGCAAGGTGCCATTCCCTTGTAAAATATACACGATCAGAAGGAGAGAGACAAAGAGAGCCCCCCCTAATAATCAGAGAGGAAATACACAGAGAAAGAGAGAAGTCAGAAGAGCAACCCGAGGAGAGCAAGAAGAGCATTTCTTCATCAACCCCAACCATCTTTTCACAGGAGCCAAGGCTGCATACCGATCGTCCAAGGAGTAAGGCAGGGCTGCCGTCGCCTTCCCGAGCCTCTTTCGTCGCCCCCCAGAATCTAAAATAAACAATTGTACTTAGATTGCTGTACCTAGGTTTTCGTCCCTAGGCTTTCTTTGTACAAGCGAGTTTGTAACGTGAAGTAAAAGTCTGGTCCTCCGATAATTATTCTGTTCTTTTATATTTCATGGCAAACAGGGTGCGAGGGGGCTGGGTCTGGGGCACCGATAGTGCCAAAAAATATGATAATTTAGTAATAATTATTTGTTTTCCGACACCGAAAAATCTGATACTCCGATTCGAAACCACGTACCGATAGTGCCAATATTTGTAACACGTAGTTTTGTTGGTTGGTTAATGTCGTCGTCTATTTTCCTTGATCCCGATACTCATAGGAATGGTCCAGAGTCACGACCATACGTCAGGTTACGACCTTCTTGCTGCTCGTGGGGTTGGGGGGTCTGCTGCACGGGGTGGGCCCCCAAGAGGGCTCGCAGTATATATGTATGTATGTAGTATGTAGTATATTTTTTTTGTTTTGAAGTTTATTCATATTTGTAGATATCTAGAAATGGCTATATCCATGTATCTGTAGACCGTTCGTGGATGTACAACCGCATTAGAGATGACAGGTGCGGTGTACGAGATGAATACATCGCCGGAGAAGAACAATTCCTTCAATTCGCGAAGGCGTTTCCTCAATCCATGAACGACATGAACATTAAGTGCCCGTGTGCAAAATGTCAGAACATAAAGTTTCAACCAGAATTGGATGTGACGTATCACTTATACATAAAGGGTTTCCTTCCGAATTACTACCAATGGACCGTATACGGAGAGCTTGTACCTTTAGCATTCCAAGCGGAGCCTTATATGGAGCCTTATGTTGAGCCTTATGTGGAGCCTTATATGACTGTCCACAACTGAACTGGTGTCGACAACGAGTACGTGAACATGGTCTTCGACACTGCGGTGCCTAGTTTCAATCCATACAATCGTGACGCAGCCGAGGAGGCACCGAATGCCGATGCCGCGAGGTTCATGGAGTTGCTGAAGAATACAAGGACTCCTTTGTACCCAGGCTGTGAGGACCATTCACCGTTAGAGTTGATCACTCAGCTCTTGAGCATAAAGTCTGACTTTAATATGTCATAAGAATGCTACAATAGAGTGCTCGAGTTGATTACCAATATCTTGCCGGAGGGTGCCAAGTTACCGAAAGACTTCTACCGCTCTAAGAGGATGGTGAGATCCCTCTGGATGGGATACGACAAGATCGATTGTTGTCAGAACGGATACATGCTTTACTACAGAGACCACAAGGATGCAGAAGTGTACGGATTCTGTGGTGCTGATCGCTACAAGCCAACTACTGCAGGCAAATCTAGAAGACCGGCTGCTTCAATGCACTACTTGCCGTTGACGCCGCAGTTGCAGAGGTTGTTCATGGTGAAAAAGACTGCCGAAAGTATAAGTTGGCACAAGCGATAACAGACCGAATGAGTGTTGGATCACCCATCTGATAAAGAAGCGTGGAAGCACTTCGATCGAGCATATCCTAATTTTGCTTCTGATGCACGTAATGTAAGGTTGGGGCTCTGCTCTGATGGTTTCATCCCATTTGGTCTTTCAGGCTCCCAATATTTATGCTGGCCGGTAATCCTTACTCCGTACAACCTACCGCCTTGGATGTGCATGAAGACACCTTACATGTTTTTAACTATTATCATCCCCGGTCTGAACAACCCAAAGAGGAACATCGACGTGTACTTACAGCCATTGATAAATGAGCTGAAGCAGCTATAGGTAACAGGGGTGTACACGTATGATGCTTCAAAAAAACAAAATTTTCAGATACGGGCATCACTAATATGGACAATCAACGACTTTTCGGCTTATGGAATGTTATCTGGATGGAGCACTTATGGTTGGCTTTCATGTCCGTATTGCATGGACCATACTAAGGCTTTTCTTTTGAGACACGGAGGAAAGCCATGCTTCTTTGACTGTCACCGGCAGTTCTTGTCGAAAGACCATCCGTACCGTAGGAACAGAACTGCTTTCCGTGCCGGAGCAATAGAGAAGGGCGATCCACCGCCAATATCGTCCGGAGAGGACATATGGAAGAAAGTTAAAGAAATACCAAGTGCTATTGAAGATCCTACAACGAACAACCGTTGCGAGGGATTTGGTGAAGATCATAACTGGACCAAAAGAAGTATATTCTAGGATCTGCCATATTGGAGCAAAAATTCGATTAGACATAACCTTGACGTCATGCATATCGAGAAGAACGTGTTTGATAACATAATTAGTACTGTAATGGACGTCAAGGGAACGACAAAAGACAATCAGAAGGCTAGATTGGACTTAGCCAAAATATACAGACGCCCTACATTGTACATGGTAGACAACGGAAAGAAAAAGCTTTTGCGGCCTAAGACATTCTACTCGCTGGACAAGGAGGACAAAGTGAGACTTTGTAGATGTATCCAGGACTTGAAATTTTCGAACGGATACGTCTCCAATCTAAGAAGATGTGTCAATATAAAGGAGTATAAACTGATCGGAATGAAGAGCCACGATTGCCACATATTCATGGAGAGGTTAATTCCTGTTGCATTTCAAAATTATTACCGTCGGTAGTCTGGGATCCATTAACAGAGCTTAGCATATTCTTCAGAGATCTTCGTTCTTGCAAGTTGCTCGTCGAACATTTAGAGAAGTAAGAGAAGGGCATTGTTGTAACACTTTGCAAACTTGAGAGAGTTTTTTGTCCTGTATTCTTTGACTCAATGGAGCATTTGCCGATTCATCTTATCCATGAGGCTCTTGTTGCTGAACCTGTCGGTTATCGTTGGATGTGCCCGTTCGAGCGACAGTTGAACCACCTCAAGAGGAAGGTAAAAAATAAGGCACGGGTGGAGGGTTC
Organism: Iris pallida; assembly: GCA_029216955.1. Lineage (NCBI taxonomy): Eukaryota > Viridiplantae > Streptophyta > Magnoliopsida > Asparagales > Iridaceae > Iris > Iris pallida. The sequence continues at coordinate 113,720 of JANAVB010030653.1, read as the reverse complement.
TATTTGCGAAGCATAAGTCCTTGAGGAGATTTCAAACTTCTGTTCCATGTATTTTTAGTCTCATATTGCTACAAACAGAACAAAGGCTCCCAGAAATGACGACGGCTATGAAGTTGGTATTGAGGTAAAGCTAAAAGTATTTACTGCCTACAAAAAACCATCTGGTAAAATAAAAAAATGATATCTAAATGACGACGAGGTTAGCGCTGCATTGTTGTAAGTATTGCTCAACTGCGACGAGAAAAAAGTGGACAAGCTAGAGGGGTAAGTAAAATTATTTCGCATGCTTCATTGCTTCTGAATATAACTAATATACCTATGCTTCGTTACTTTTCAGCATGTTTAAGGATGAGGTAACGTCCAACAATCCGTACGCAACCGAGGAGGAAGTAGAACAGCAAATGAGACTTCATTTTTCTTTTTGGTTGAGAGCATATGTACGGATATCTTCATAATTTACTTTTTTTGTACAATAATACTTGCATATAATTATTAAGTTAGCATCGTTTATATGGTATTTAGGTTGATCGTCCGGAGGCAATCCTTTGTAAACTCAACGGAAGTTCCTCATGACATGTTTTATCAATTGGAAGTGGTAGAAGTATCAGAAGAGGAAGAGGAAGTTGATAGAAGTGAAGAGGAAGAGAAAGAGAAAGAGAAATCGGAACAAGATGAATTTTCAGAAGAGGATTGAATATATATATGTTTAATTTTCAGATGTAGTATGGTTTACTTTTGTTTTTTTCAGATGTAGTATGGTTTACTTTTGTTTTAGTGACGTTAATAAGCGACGTTTTCAGATGTAGTATGGTTTACTTTTATTTTTTTCAGATGTAGTATGGTTTACTTAGCGACGTTTTCAGATGTAGTATGGTATACTTTTGTTTTTTTTCAGATATAGTATGGTATACTTCTGTATTTTTTCAGATATGGCTCGACGTGGATCCTTTGGTTCCGGTGCTGGTGGAAGTCGACGAGCCCGACAGTCTCCATCTACCACTCCTCCTACCGACTCCTCATCCCCCAGCACTCCAGTATACACTAGCGGTCTAGTCGCCGGCAGTGTCTCCATACCCGGCTCTAGCAGTTCGAGGCTAGGACCTTCTTCTTCTACGTAGCCAGTACCGTCGAGTATTCCAAAGGTCGACCCTACTACTGAGGAGCAGGCCAAAGCCGAGGCCTACGTCGAGGTCAAGGGCGATGGCGAGGCCCACGACGAGGGCGATGGCGAGGCCAAGGGGCAGGCTGCTGGCAGGGGAAGGGGTAGGGGCAGGGGCAAGGGGCAGGGGCAGGCTGCAGCTCGCATTTGAGACAGATCCTCCGTGTCGCCCGGAGGGGGATATGAGGTTGGAGATTTGGGCCTGTACTCGGACCACGCGGTAAGTAAAACCGTTGCATTTAATTTGTTTAAATTTATTATAAACTTGTTTAATAAATTTTATTTTTCTTTTTACAGGTATCATCCCTCCTCCGTACACCGGTCTCTGGGTATATTCCTGTGACAGAACTACGGAGGGCCCTGGATCAACTGGAGGGATGTCCCTGCCGACAAGAAGGCCTTCTGGTTTGAGCACTTTTTGGTACGTAAAAGTTTTTTTCCTTTTAACATTTAGTATGTTATGTTATAACTTACGTACTTCTATGATTTTTGCAGCGGACTTACTTCTTCCCTCCCCACCGCGTCATTGCTGTCGAGGCTATTTTTTCCAGCGTCACCAGCAAGCTCATTAGGGACGCGATCCTCGACCAAAAGGACCGCGATTGCCGGGGATAGCCTATTCAGGGCTTGATCTCTGCCGCCGACTGGACGGTAATGAAGAGGAGATTCGAGGAGAAAGCCTACAAGGAGAAGTCCGCGAAGTCTAAAAGAGCGCGACAGGCGGGGTCGCAGTGGTGTGGTAGATCATGGTCCATCATGGATTTCTTCACCCATATGGTACGTATCTCGTCGTATACCCATAATTAATACTTTATAGTAATATATTTCTTTCAACTTAACTTACAAATCATATAATAATTTCGTAATAGGTTGAATCAGAAGAAGACCTGAATATGGTGACCTTGTTCCTCGCCACGCACGCGAAGGGGGAGGGGTTCGTAGACGACAAGGCCCGGGACACCTACGTAAGTTTTACTTAATGCTAGTTCATTAATGTTAATTTTTAGTTACGTAAAAATTCATATAGATGTTATTTCTAGGCCGAGTTTTAGAAGTTTTACTTAATGCTAGTTCATTAATATTAATTTTTAGCATCCACGTGAGAATTCATATAGATATTATTTCTAGTCCGAGTTTTTGCAGCTTAGGGAGGCCGGGCCGACACGGTCATAGGGTGCTGGTACTAGCACTTTCCAGCTGCCCCCGACCACCACAGTTCAGTCAGATGACGAGCTGTAGATGAGGGCCGTTGGTGGCATGCATAGGAGTAAGTACTATAGTACGGGCTCCTATGGTGCCTTCATTACGTCACAGGCCTCTACGACCACCACTAGTGTGCCCGGCCCCGCACAGACTGAGGAGTCGCTCCGCCACCAGCAGAGTGTCGATGCGCAGATCGTAGCTCTGCATGACGAGATGCTGCAGATGATGGGGGACACATACAGATGATTCTGTGCTCATCTCATGCTTTGAGAGGCTTGAGGAGACTACTGAGGCGCTACGACAGATGACCCGCGCTATGCAGGAGGCTACACAGCGTTTGGTCGAGCAGATGCAACAGTTTTAGGAGATGGCTACGGAGCGACCGTCTGCTGGTACGCCGAGAGCATCGTCTACATCCGGCGGTGCGCGGGAGGACATGCTCGTCCACCTGTTGTCACCGGAGGAGTATCAGAAGATCCTGGCGTTGCGACGATAGTCATCTGGTGGCGCTCCTCCTCCATCTCGGGCTCCAACACCTGGTCCAGCTCTAGGGGATCAGTAGTTTCATTTTTGCATTTTCGGACTGTACTATATTTTTTACTTTGTACGTATTTGGGGATATTTACTTTGTTCATTGAGGATATTGACTTTGTACGTATTTGCGGATATTGACTTTGTTCGTTGAGGATATTATTTATTGACTTTGTTCGTTGCAGATAGTATTTTTTTCTTTATATTTTTTGTATATTCTGGAATGTATTGTGCGTGCCGGTGTTGAGTGTTCCATCGAGGGGGTCGGCAAACCTAGGGATTGGATTCTGTATTTTATATTTTGTATTCTGTATTTTGGCTCAGGCTCCAGCTCCATTTGCATTCTGGATTCTCCTATTTATATTTTTTTTAACTTAGCAACGTTTTTAGCGACGTTAAGATTCGTCGCTAAATATTAGCGACGTTAATAAATGTCGCTAAAAGCGTCGCTAAAATGCTGACGTGGCAACATGTGGCACCAAATCTGATGTCAGCATGTCGTCGCCAAAACATCGCAAAAGTGTCGCTAAACGACGACCACACATTAACGTCGCAATTTGCGTCGCTAATTAGCGTCCACGTTAAAATGTTTCAAATAACGTCGCTAATTAGCGACGTTTATAACGTCGCCATAGCGACGTTTTGCGACATTTTCTCGTTTAGCGACACGTTTTTTTTCGTCATTTCCAAAACGTCGTCGAAAATGTCGCTAATTTCACTTAGCGACGTTTTTGTAGAGTTTAGCGACGTTTTCAAACATCGCTAATCTGACAAATTTTTGTAGTGATATATATAGCTAGGTTTCTATATGTGTATAAGAAATTTTCAATACTAGATTAGATACTAGAAATTTTTGTTAATAATCATCATTAATTTTATTAACTCATAATTCTAAAATACCAAACTATGCAGCCTACTTTCATAGGGTAAGGGTATTATAATCATGTATATTTACATTAAATTCTAATATAACTTAACAAGAAAGTATAACCATACCATTTAATAATTAAATAAAACTCATAATAATATATGGAAACAAAAATATAAATATAACATTTCTTTGAAACAAAAATAATTATAATAATAATCCTAAAATCTTAAAAGTATTTTCTAAAAACTATTTCATAAATAATCTGCATAATTATAGCTATTAGCTGCTTAGAATGTAGCAGTTACCAGCCACTGCTAATTTTGGCAAAATAAATGAATAAATCATTAATTAAAAACACGCACTTTAATAGTTAATAAGCCACTATAAAATTAGAATAAAACCTTTAAAAGTTTCCAAAAATAAAGATATATTCCTCATACATATGGTAGAAAACCTTGTACAAGTTTATATATGTATACATATATGGTAGCATTTAACTTGCTACCAAAATATCGTCAAAAGTTAAAGTAAAATCCAATAATATAAAATTTTCTCTAAAAGTACATAAAAGTACCTAAAATTTAGGGGGTTTACATCCTACCCAACTTATAAAAAAATTTGTCCTCGAAATTAAACTAAGGTAGGGGCCAAATGTAAAGCAAAAATTGGAAGGTTCTAAACATCCAAGACATACCTTGGCGAGTGATGCTTCCATGCCACACGAACCAACGATATAGATTGATTCTGCAACACCTTCACTCGACGATCGAGGATACCTACCGGCTACTCTTTATACGACAAACTCGGTCCAACTGTGATTTCGGAGTGATCGAGCACATGATTGCTGTCTGTCACGTACCTCCTCGGCTGAGATACGTGGAATACGTCATGTACTCCCACTAGCGACGGTGGTAAGGCCAATCTATAAGCTACCTCTCCAACACATTCCAAGACATCAAAAGGGCCGATGTATCTTGGACTCAATTTGCCACGTCCTCCGAATCGAATCGTGCCTCTATTGGGGGATATCTTCAAGAAAATATGGTCGCCTTCCTCGAACTCCAAAGGTCGACGACGATTATCTGCCCACTTCTTCTGTCGATCCTGTGCTATTCGCAGGTGGTCTCGTATCTTCTTTACCTATTCTACTGTGCTCAAAACCAGCTCGGGGACCAATATCTGTCGCTCACCGATGTCGCTTCAACAAACAGGAGATCGACACTTTCTTCCATATAATGCTTCAAACGGAGCCATCTGAATGCTCGCTTGATAGCTATTATTTTAAGAGAACTCCACAAGATGAAGGTGGTCTTCCCATGATCCACTAAAGTCAAGCATACACGCTCTCAAGATAGCCTATAGCGTCTGAATCGTACGCTCTGATTGGACGTCTGTCTGCGGATCGTACGACGTGCTAAACTTCAAACGCGTATCCAAACTGTCCTGTATACTCCTCCAAAAGTGTGAAGTAAACATCGAGTCACGGTCCGACACGATGCTAACTGGTACACCGTGTAGCTTTACTATTTGTTTCATATACATCTCTACCAAAACTTCAGTGGACTGCCCCACTCTAAAAGGTAAGAAGTGGGCCGATTTGGTAAGTCTATCAACAATCACCCATACGGTATCTCGTCCACTAGGACTCCAAGGAAACCCTGTGACAAAGTCCATCATAATGTGCTCCCACTTTCACTCGGGAATGGGTAGCGGCTGCAATAATCTGGCCGTCCTCTGGCCTTTACTTGTTGGCATACCAAACACTTGGCCACAAAATGAGCTATCTCTTGCTTCATTCCGTGCCACCAATAATATTGCCGTAAGTCCCGGTACATCTTAGTTCCTCCGGGATGAATAGAGTAAGTCAAACTGTATGCTTCTGCCATCAACTCCTATCGCAACTCTCCATTAGGAACATAAATACGATCACCACATCGTAATGTCCCATTGGGATGAATCCTCAATGTTGACCCAAATCATAGTCAACCAAATATTGATAAATTGAAAATATGATACTTATTATAATTTAATATGACATATCAAAATGGAATTCAGTGCAAGATGGACGTCGGCTCTCTCCTACAGCATACTCGATTTTAGAGTATGTATTATTTTGTATTTATTGAGTCTAGCTAAATGTAAACTGAGTAGCACTGGGTATTCTGGGCCTATACCTTATCCCCTAACGAAACCAAAAGCTCCACCAAACCAAACTAGCCTACAAAAGCCCATTTAAACAATTTTGTCATATGAAGACAGAGTTCGAGCCAAACTCTACCTCCACATAGATTTCGGACCGAACTCTGTCCCCTAAGTTACAGGACCCTAATTTTTAGGGTTTGTTGTATGCTAGTTGTCCAACGGCCAAAAATTTGAATTCTTGACAAAGAATTCTGGCCGAATTCTGCCTATCCTAACTAGTATAAATTGGCCTTGAATTATCTCATTTTCAATCATCCAATTATCTTCTCTTCTCTTTTCTATAAGCCTCCTACAAGCCTTAACCTTCTCATCTACTAGCCACAAGCTTCCTAAGCCTCGAAGTGCTCAGTGGTATTCAGTTAGGAGTTTGTGTAAGAGTCAAGAAAGTCGCTTAGAAAATTTCAAGCATCGTCGCAGCGATCTTTGTAAGAAATTAACGTGCTCTTCTGAAAAAAAGGTACGGGATGTAACTACTATTTCACAAATAGTAGATTTAATCTTGAGCTAGAGTTTTCAAGCTTGTACTAGTCCTCCACGAGGGAAACCAGGTCTAAAACGACTGTGTTTGCGTATGCTCTCTTGATCTTTCTATTTCCGTATTTACTACTCTGATTATTTACTGTTGGTAAAAAGAGTTTATTTTTTATTTTGGCTATTATTGTTATAACCTCTATTTACCTCCCTCTAGAGTTGCCTACCTGTTCTTCACTCAATCCCGTCTGCTCTCCTGCCTCGGTCCTCTCTCGAAGTCGTCAGAATGTAGCATCTGCGGGTAATGCCGCCTTGATCCGATCTACTAATGACGATTGCACTTAGAGATTGGCTAATACGCCATCTGATCCAGGTAACACTACCTCAATACCAAGATACTGCAAGTCTCTGATCAACTCCTTCTGTGCAGTCAAGAAGTGTGTCATGGGCTTACGGCTTAATGTGTCTGCCACGACAATAGCCTTGCCCGGATGATAATATAGCTCGATCTCGTAATCCTTCATCAACTCCAACCAACGTCACTGTTATATATTTAACTCTTTTTATGTGAACACGTACTTAACGCTCTTATGATCAGTGTAGATATCAACCTTCTCGCCGTACAAGTAGTGTCTCCATAGCTTCAAAGCAAAGATAACTGTTGCGAGCTCTAGATCGTGGGTTGGATAGTTCTTCTCGTGCACTCTCAACTGTCTCGATGTATATGCTACTACACAACTGTGCTGCATTAATACGCATCCTAATCCCTTCCTGGATGCATCACTGTAGATCACAAATCCTTCCGGGCTCGATGGTAGTGTCAAGATTGGTGTCATGGTTAAGCGCTTCTTCAACTCGTCAAAAGTGGCTTGACACTCCTCCATCCATACAAACTCCTGATCCTTGCAAGTGAGTCAAGTCATAGGCCCCTCTATACGAGAGAAACCATCTACGAACCTTCGGTAATAACCCGCAAGTCCAAGAAAACTTCTGATCACCTCGAAAGCTGATGTGGGAGTGGGCCATGCCTTAACTGCTGTGATCTTTTCTGGATCTACTGATATGCCATCTCCAGTAACAATTTATCCAAGAAATGATACCTCCTTGAGGAAGAACTCACACTTGCTAAGCTTCATAAAGAGTCATTATTCCTCAACGTTCCCAAAACAATCCGTAGATGCTGCTCGTGCTCCTCTTGACTCTTAGATTAAATCAAAATATCATTTATAAAGATGACTACAAATTTATCCAAGTACTGGTGAAAGATCTTGTTCATTAAATTCATGAAGACTGCGGGAGCATTGGTCAAACCGAAAGGCATGACCAAGAACTCGTAGTGTACATACCTCGATCAAAAAGCCGTCTTTGTAATGTCTTCCTTCCGAACCTTCAATTGGTGATAGCCTGATCGTAATTCAATCTTGGAGAATACTTATGCTCCACTCAGTTGATCAAATAGATTGTCTATACGCGGCAAGGGATACTTGTTCTTCACCGTCACTGTATTCAAAGCTCTGTAATCGATGCACATGTGCACTGTCCCATCTTTCTTAGGCACAAAAAGAACGGGCACTCCCTATGGTGATGTACTGGCACGAATAAAGCCTTTCTCCAACAACTCGTCAATTTGCATCTTCATCTCTACCAACTCTTTGGGTGCCAGAAGATACACTCGAGATGAAATAGGCTCGGCTTCGGGAATAATCTCAATAGAAAACTCAATATCTTGTTCAGGTGGCAGTTCTAGCAAATCCTTGGGGAATACTGTCACGACCCGCACCCAGTGTAGGGGCACAAGAAGTGGGTACATCCAGCCTACGCCGCAGTGTCGGCAGTGCTGTTCTAGGTTACTATCTAATCAACAACTCATGTAATTATATAATAAAATTGTCAAATCTCAACTCCGAACAGAGGACAAGTATAGATATAATGAAATCTCAATCACAGTCTAAGAACGATAAGATAACACAAAAGATTATAACTAAAGACTAAACAACAACAAAACTAACATAAACTACTAAATAATAATATCTCAAACAAACTCAAATACAAACTTAATATCTCAAGTTATTATAATTCAAGTTCTAACACATGAATCTAAAACAAGTCTACTAGCCAGTCTCCTGATCACTCCTGAGTGTCGGGGCCAAAGGTAGCTAAAATATCTCCTGGTCTATAGTAAGTAGGACAAGTATCCTCGGGGCAAGCATTTGTAATATTTTCAACAGGTCCAGTCAGGACAGAAACGAGCACAACTCATCAAGAAATCCTACGTAAATGACAAAGAACTATCAAGCAGTTATAGACAGTTATATTGATGAACATGGCAGTTTTATACAGGTAGTGATGTAGAGAAACAGTTAAGGTACAAGGAAAGTAAGGTAACTAAACAAGAGGAGAAGCATGGCAATGAAGATTGTAAAATACGATCTAGCTGAACTAGAGTAACATGATATAAGTCCAGACAGTATAATATGAGCCAAGTGTAATCCAAATGTGAGTCCTGACAATATAAATCTAATACCAGATGAATCCAGCACAAGATGAGTCCAGTCAGTGATCAATGATTCCAGGGTGAGTCCAGACTATATATTAACAGTGTGTTTTAAAATACCGAGATCGACATGTAAACGGCTGTAGGTAATACGGTACATCGCACACTCGGCCAAGTGTGGAATGGCTATATTTGCAGTATAATTCCAAGGAAGTGGTTACAGTATTTGGGAATGTTCACATGTCTACTCTAATATTTTCCTGCCCAATAAGTACAAGTGAATCCATAACCCGACACGAAAATAAGTAAAAGTCCAGCCAGAACATGAATGATACCAGTAAGTGATTCCAGTAGGTGATACCAATAGTAGTTCCAGAAATGGAGGCCAGACATGAATAAATGAGTGTCGTATGAAATGGATCCAGCAATATCAAATCGTGTTTGTAATAGAGAATCAAATAGAACTAACTAGAACTGAAGTACAGTAATCGATAAGTAAATAAAAGAACTATCAAAGAATGTACTCGCCTGATACTCTGAAGAGAGTAGTGTAATATCAGATGTCTGTACCGGAGTCACAATGTCCTAAATAGATCAATATGGGTTTTAATGTGTTTAAAATAAGGTAAATAAAGTTTACAATGCAATCTACATGATTTCTAGGTCAATCTAGGTCAAAGTCAACTGTTGGTCAACTCTGGTTCAAACCAAGTCAACATCTAGTCAAACTAGGTCAAAATTTTAGGGTTTTCGGTCAAGTCTAGTCAAGCTAGGTCAATTGGTCACATTTAGGCTTAATGTTGAATTTCGGTCAACTCTAGTCAACATGAACCATTTGGTCAAACTTCTAGTCAAGTGGGTCATTATCTAAGGTATACAACTCATAGGCTATTTCTAGGATCAAGCTAGTCTAACAAGTCTAACTAGGCCTAACCAAGTTAGCCTAGGCAATCAAGGCTAGACATAAGCAAAGTAAAACAATGTGAATCACACCAAGGCATATATATATACCATATAGGTATACATATACCACACATAGGGCTATTGCCTATAATTAGTAATATATATACATTATATATAGGGAAGCTATATATTTACATATATATTACATATACAAGCATCAAACTTACATATATATTTATATACTACATTATTCATGCCTACCTTGTATTGATACATTCATGCATTGCATCCATTCATTCATACATTTATGCATACATACATATTTACATACATACATGCATATTTACATACGTTCATACATAGGTATATATATACATAGATACTTGCATACATTTCCATTCATACATGCTGATATACATTGTATCCTACATTATATCATACACATTACATTACATCATGTTTCATTGTTTTACATTGCCTATATGCATATATTCATTACAATATATGCATAAACATATATGAATGCAACCTATATTACATATTCATGCGTTCATGTATTACATATCATTATATCTATATGCTCATAGTTTCAGTTTGACACTCAATGCATAACCTACATGCATATCTAGCATTCAATTATAAATATGCAAACATAGATACTCTCATGCTTGCATTTATTATATAACTTCAAAACATTACATGTATACATTAATATTTCAGTCAATTTCATACATTCGCTAAAACCCAAAATTGTGAACAACATTCTAAAACAAGGTATTCAAATCCCAAAGTGAAATCGAATCAAAACCCAAGAATCCAAACCAACTGTTTTAACCCAAATCAAAGTTCAATTCAGTTAAAAGAAATCAGTGATACATTACACAGTTAACAAAATCAAGTATCAGAGAAAAAATGATGACCTCTAACCAATTTCCAACTTTCGAACACCAATACATTACATATTATAAAACAAAATAAAACCAATATGAAACTTATCTGAAATATAACTTAAACCCAGGTAATCACTATAAAAATTCATTCTGAAATCTAGGATTCAAATTGAACTAATCTGAGAATATTTTTGAAACCCAATAAACAACATGTATCAGTCGATCCCAAAAAACCTAAACTAAACCTAATCTTATGCAATAATCAGACCAAACACACAAGTCAGGAAGAGTGGTCATGTGTGTGACACTCACACGTGTCCACGTGTCAACAATGAGTCAAAATTGTGTCCAAACAGGAGGGTCGACACAATGTATCAAGGACAGCACAAAGGCTGCCTCGTGCAGCCAAGTCGAGGAGAATAAAGCTCGACACGTAGCACGAGGAGTCTTGTGCTCAAGCAAGTGGCTAGGGTAAGTTTAGGGCTAGGTCCTAGGGTGCGTGCACAAACCCCAAGACCTGTTGTGTCCAAGTTACAGCCCCGTATCAGAGACGAAAATTCAACCATCCACAGACAGTGCAATGTCAGTGTGCGGTCGATTTCTTCGTGCCTACTGAATGTGGACCCATGAAACTTCATATACATGATGTCAGTGGGTGCCCCCACATGTCCATGAAGTTTCATGGCACATGGTGCCATGTCGTGTCCGCTAGGACACTCGAACAGCAGGGGAGCCACACGCTGTGTCGTACAGCATTCCCGTGTCCATTTTGGACACAAAAACCCCACAAAAATTGACTCAATCAACTTGATATGTAATATACACCTAATTAGCTACAAACCTATGTAATTAGTTTTGAAAATTACTAAAATAAATTCCTATGTGGCATTTCACCAAACACTTCTTTAAAAATACTGATACGTGTCCGATATGGACATAAAATGGACACGAATTCCTACCAAACTTGGGCTACACCTAGGGGAACACTAAATGAATGCATCTATGAAAAGAAACTAAAATTTAAATAGGTTTTATGGCATTTACCTATTTAGAGGAAATCTCAATAAAAAATGAGAAAGGGAAGGTGTTCTTCTTCAAATGCAATGGTCGATTTACTTTGAATCCTTGCTAGCTAGCCTCCCTTAGCATCCTCTACTGTTAGGGATGATGATGCAATTGATTTGAATTAATTTGGGATCAATTTGGATAAAAGGGGAGGAATTTGGGGAAGAATAAGTTAGGGTTCTTTGTAGGTATTTAAAAGAGGCAAGGGCTCTTAAGTGTGATACTTATAGGAGGGGGGGCTTGTATGGCTGGCCAAACTAAGGGAATTAGGGTTTGGCAATAGCTAGATGTGTGGCTAAGGTTCTTCTACCCAATTTCAAGTCCTCCTATTGGTTCAAGTAGTCCTAAGGCTTTCTTTTTACAAATATCTCACAGAGAAAATATCCTACTTAGGAATATCTAGATATTGCTAATCTTGTCACTTAGTAGAATATCCTAATCAAGATTCTAAGCTCAAGGATAATCTAGATTAGGCTAAGATTCTAGGTCAAGTCTCAACTAAACAAATAACATATATTTAATTAATAAAATTCATTTTCATTTAAAAGTCAAAAATGACCAAAATACCCTTAGGCTAAAAATTGGTCATTTGAAATTATAATTACATGACTAGGCTCCCATGGTCATGGTTAGTCTCTAGGCTTAGCAATTATAGGGTTACACTAGTTAACCACCAAAATCATAATTCAAAATTTTAACTAGTTTTAAATTAATTAAAAATCACCAAAAATTATAATATAATTTAAATATCATTATTAAATGATTATAATTACAAAAGTTCATAATTACCCTCATTTCTGAAAAGTGGGTGTTATAAATACATCCTCGAACTCGATGATGATTGGGTGCTGAGGGGTGTCCTGCATCATCATATGAGTCCCCAATGTGAGTGCATCACAACTCTCTCCTTCTTCTTTTTGATGAACTCGAACTCTGTCACATTCAACGGTCTAAAGACAATATTGTCCCTATGGCAATCTACGAGGGTGAAATGTTGGCTCAACCAGTCCATTCCGAGAACCAAGTCAAATGTTGGCATAGGGAATACAAGAAGTTGTGCCTTCATCTCTCTACCACGTATCACTACAGGGCAAAGTCTACAAACTCCACTAACAGGTAAAACTCCTCCTCCTGTGAGGTTCTAACATTCTTAGATAAGGACGTGATGGGAATGCTGTGTCTAGTGGCCAAACTAGTGTCTATGAATGAGTGAATGGCTCCAGTGTCAAACAACGTAATAGCAAGAAATGAAGCGACTAAAACCATACCTACTATGACCTCTGCCTCTGTCTCTATATCCTCCATAGCAAGTGAGAATGCTTGCCCTAAATTTTGTCCTGTACTCTGAGCTCTGGCCTTGTTGTACTGTGCGCCTTGGGAAGGCAACGTTAGGCGAGGTGCTCCTGCAGCTGGTCGAGGAGCTGGGGGTGCTGAAGCTGTAGGCCTCAAGTCCTGATGCGCATGTACTAATGCTCGCTGCTTGGGACAATCTCTGGCCAAGTGTTGACCCGATCCACATCTCATACATAATCCCAAACGAAGTCGGCAGCCATCTCTAATATGGCCTTACTTTCCATAGAAGTGGCAAGTGGGCTTCTGGTAGGGTGTGGTCCTCTACAAGTACTGTCTTGTGGTCTTCCTGATAGGTCCTCACTGAGTAGCTCGTGCTGGTGTATGGCGCCTCGATATCTACTGCTGCTTCTTGCAAAGAATCTCCTGAGCACGAGCTTTTTCCAGGACAGCTGAATGGGAGACTCGAGACTGTGTAGTCGTATACGACTTGGGCTCTGGTGCAAGCCCCTGGTGAAATCTCCTTACCTTCTCTAACTCTATCGGAATCAATCCTATACCAAATCTACTCAGGCGATTGAACTCTGAGTCATACTCATCAACTGTCATATTTTCTTGCTTCAGATGAAGGAACTGGCCGTAGAGACCATCTCGAACATGAATAGAAAGCATCTCTCATAAAATGCATCATAGAACTGCTTCCAAGTGATCCCAGTGCCTAATCGTCTCTCTTCCACCTTCCACTAGTGTTGAGCATTATCTTCTAACAGTAGGTCCACTGCTGTCATCAAATCTCGAACTGGCAACTGGGATGCCTTTAGTAGCTTCTCGGTACTAATAAGCCATTGTGACACCTCTAGTGGCTTCTCCGTTCCTCTAAAGGCCTTGGGGTTCATATCTGTAAAATTCTTGATAGAGACTTCATAAAAATATAGAGCTGGTGCTGGAGCTGGTACTGGAGGTGGTGGTGGAGGTCTAGCCAAGGCTGCCATCATAGTCTGTCTCATCAGCTCAGTCTGCTGCCACTAAGCCTGCATTATGGCGTACATAAACTGGGATGTAGGGCTCCCATCGGTCGGTGGTGGAGGCATCTGAGGTCCCGACTTTGGTGGAAACTGCTGAGGGAATGGTGGCAGTGGAGGCAGTCGTACATTCCCTTCCGTTAGCATGGTAGTGGTCTGTCCATCCTGGCTGACTGGGGGTGCTACGATCTCTAGGTGTACCGTCGTCGGTATGGTAGTAGGCTACGACTGTTTTGGCTGGTATGGTTTCATTGGAGGATTCTATCCCTCCGGGGTAGTCTCTTCACCAGATGTGAGGGCCAAGGCGGAAGTGCGTCCACTTCTTAGATTCATACTGTTGGCACGAGGAAGAATATGATGATATTATAAGAGGTTAGATGTGAGGTAATTCAAGTAATCAAAAGAATTCGAAAAGGTTTAGAAGTCAAGGGAAGTAGTAGTTCGGGATGAGATATTCCTATTCTTATATGCAGGCTTATTGGGCACAGTCATGTAACCCAATAATATTTTTTGACCTGCATGGGCCACCACAAAAATATATAATGCCCAGTCCAAAATACATAGGACCAAGTACGTGAACATGCCAGCTGGACATGTATGAAGAATACTCTAATATATGGAATCCTCATATATGCACATAAGCTGTAAAAACAATCACAGGCCAGATTAATATAATCTAATCTCATCACAGCTCAACACAGAAGATAATAGATTCCAAATAATAAATAAGTGTATCAAAAGATAGCCGGGTGAACATACTCACTCCAAACAGCTATAAAATAGTCTCATAAGATCGGAGTCCAACCTCCGCAAATAGAAAATAAAGAGATGTAAAAATGTCTACAAAATATCTCAGTAAGTAATAGACTAGAAGTCAATAGGAGATGCCTCGTCATCGATGTAAGATAGCTCCAGCTCCGTTCCGTACTCATATAGAAAATCCTCTAACCCTGGAGAGATAACTAGGTCCTCAGAGGGACGTAGCAAGATACAAGAAAATACTATGCCATATAAATTGTGATAATATAATAGTAAAGAAAGGATGCATGCAATAGGGTTCCAGGCCATTCTACTGTAAATATGCAGTTGAGATACAATTCTTCGACGCATGAGCCCTAGCTGAATATAGGATCCGGTATAGTCCCCTCTTGGGCACCAGTGACCAAGCGCATAACGTTGAAAAACGTCAGTTGCCAACCTGAGAGGATAATCATACCCGTATCTCCAGTAGAGCTTCCAGGTTACAGGGGAAGTGTAATCGAAGCCCATACGTCATATATTGTTCTCCCCACCCAATGCCTAGTATCATCATCTCCATGTCTGATATGAACCTCTAGTAACCACCAAGTCTTCTAGCATGCTTGGCAGTTACTCATATCTGTCGCACGCTCCATACGTATCGGTGGCTAGCCGACTGCACGGGTACGTGTCCTATATATGACTCACATCACGTGGTAAAGCAAGTGTCAAGGCCATATGAGATATACCAATACCTCAACATCAATGGGTGGTCACTAAGCTAAGTCAATGTACGAGAATATAAATAAAGCAAGAAAACGACCGATAGAGTAGCTTGCACCTAAGTGTGACATGGACGCCCAGTTTTATAATATCAATAAATAAAAAATCCTAAAAATAACAACTGAAAATAAGAATATAATACTCACAGAGTAAGGTGGCAAGGTATCTTGCCTGTAGTACGGAAATGGTAACTCCAAGCAAATAGTCACGTCAGCAATAAACCTCAAAGTCCACGAATGGCTCCGAATGCTGAAACAAACATCAAGAACATTTTCGGTGTAAAAGAAATGCGTATCCAAAAGTCCAATTCTGGAACAGGGGCAAAATTATAATTTTGGGTCAAAACGATGTCCGCTGTTGGACCCGTTTTTCACCAAAATATATGACAATGTCTACGGTCTCTAAAGTCATCAAACTATATATCCACGGATCAGGTTTAAGGAGACGAACCCAACGGTATATCCAATTTTGGATTCCGATGAGCCGTGCACAAAATTGCCCGTTATATCGGGTCGCAGGCCCGCCAAATAGGCATTCCGATCAACCTTCTCAGAATCGAAACAAACTTGGCATACAGGTCCAAAAAATTGATACGGTCCTGATGGCATAAGTTTCATCTCAGTACGACAAAGGTACACAAAATTAGGGTCAAGTTTGTAAAAGATCGATACGGGGGTATCTCGACGGATACGTACTGATTTTGTCGCGCACGCACAACGAAATCGAGTTCCGTCAGTTCCCACACGTCGGCAACATTCATATGCGCCTTTCGATGCATATAGTGTACGACCATGTTGCCCGGTTTGTCGGGGCGCACACCGTATCGGGAAATTTTTTTAATTTTTTTACAGTTTTAACGTGGTTTTTCTTAAACTTTAACATCAAAAATTTTCGCAGGCAGTGAGTTATAAATTAATCTAAAAGAAGGGGTTTGCAGTCCTATAAGTGTTTTAAGACTATGTTTAAATTGTTTCAAGAAATACCTAATAGGGTGCTCAGAATCCTACTCGAAAAAGGGGTTCCCACCTATTTTTATGTTCTGCCTTTGGGGCAGTTTTTCGACTACTTTGTATCGGTTTCTCGAACAGATGAGTTCAAGACAACAAAATCTGTTTGCTAGGGTTTCTAAGGGGTCATGTAGGCTCTCGATAGGACATTGTAGATTCGAAAATGATCGAGCAAGTAGAGAGAAATATGGGTGCTAAGGGATTACCTCACGGCGCTAAGACAAGCTGGGCTCGACTACTCCTCTTCACGGTGCTCGTTTCCAACAATCAATCGGCAATCATGGCCGTCTATAGGCGGTTGCAGGTTTCTTCGAGGGTGCGCTAGGTTGAGACGAACTAGCAGAGGTCTCTGTAAGGTTGCGGGGATCTCGTATTTGTGAATGAAGTTCTGTTCCGACTTTACTCTGTTTTCGAGTTTTATAGCAGGTTTAAACAAATATTTGAGTTGAATTTAAATCCAATTCGAATTGGATTCGGGTGTTATCGAAAGAGAATCGGATAAGGGTTTGTTCTCTAGGAGATTTTGATGAATTTAGGTTTGGATTTATAGGGTTCAAGATGGCTCAGGTTTGAAGAAGTAAGAAAACGAAGAAGAAAAAGAAAACCCTGGCCTGTGCTCGGGCTCAAAGGGGGATGAACAGTGTTCATCCATACTGTTCTTTGTTATTATTAGTAGATATATATAGCTAGGTTTCTGTGTATAAGAAATTTTCAATACTAGATCAGATACTAGAAGTTTTTATTAATAATCATCATTAATTTTATCAACTCACAATTCTAAAATACCAAACTATGCAGCCTACTTTCCTAGGGTAGGGGTATTATACTCATGTATATTTACATTAAATTCGAATATAACTTAACAAGAAAGTATAACCATACCATTTAATAATTAAATAAAACTCATAATAATATATGAAAACAAAAATATAAATATAACATTTCTTTGAAACAACAAAAATAATAATAATCCTAAAATCTCAAAAGTATTTTCTAAAAGTTATTTCATAAATATTCTGCATAATTATAGCTATTAGCTGCTTAGAATGTAGCAGTTACCAGCCACTACTAATTTTAGCAAAATAAATGAATAAATCATTAATTAAAAACAATGCACTTTAATAGTTAATAAGGCACTATAAAATTGGAATAAAACCTTTAAAAGTTTCCAAAAATAAAGATATCTTCCTCATACCTATGGTACAAAACCTTATACAAGTTTATATATGTATACATATACGATAGCATTTAACTTGCTGCCAAAATATCGTCAAAACTTAAAGTAAAATCCAATAATATAAAATTTTCTCTAAAAGTACATAAAAAAACCTAAAATTTAGGGGGTTTACAATCGTGCATTGGTATCCCCAAAGTTTGGAGCAGACTTCAAAGGACGATGCTGAGGGAAGAATCTGTATCGAATTTCTATTCGATCCACTTTGATGGTACCAATATACCCTATGAAATACAGTGGCCTGTTGTACGTGTTATTCTTGAGTAGCATGTCCAGCTGAGAGAACGTGATGTTGGGGATGGTTTCTACCATACTATAGCAGTATGGACATGCAATTAGGTCCTCTTCATGCTGTTGGACCTGACTAATAAAGGACTTAGCATCTTTCAGCACTTCACTATAGAGCCTCCCGAGTATCTTTAGAGAGTCGGAGAAGCTCAAACAGAGACAGCAGAGTTGGAGTATTGGCTAGCTGTGCCAATATATTGAAGGTATCAATTTTGGCAAACCTCGAGGTGTCGTCCTTTCTTAGAGGCTTGTCAAAATAAGCCTCTTTTTATTTCTCTTTATCTGCTGCTGGAAGTTGAGATAAACCCTCCCCTGGAGCAGCAATAGTAGTACCAGAAGGTGCCTCCTCTGTCAGAGCCTCATCCCGCTGAGTGTTCTATTTTGACCTCGTCACCAACACCAAGGCTTCTTCTAGAGAGAGGGTGACCACTCGACAGGACTTGGACTTCTTGCCTTTGCTCTTGGTAGCAGGGCGTACCACCGATTGGGTCAACTCAGGGGCTAGATCTGGGTGAACCCACAAGATCTCGCCCCCGGACGTAGTAAGTGGTACCAGTCCACTCATATTATCACGAGTCAAAGGAAGGTTGGTTACCTTCATTATCGCCTTTGGGATGGGGACGATGCCATCTTGAGCCTTAGTTGGCAGCAGGGTGTCAAACTGTAGGGACATAATATTCGTCAAGATAATCTTATCCTCATAGTCGAGAGTAGGGACATTCGCATTGATCATAAGTTGGATATAGTTCTTTAGTATGTAACAGTCTCAGGTTGGATGCCCGACGAACCGATGGTAGTGCCAATACTTCAGATCGCCTACTCTGTCAACTTTATCAGGGCATTTAGGATCAGGCAACTTCATCTTGTCGCCTTGCATAAGTATCTCAAAGAGTTGCAAGGTGTCTTCATCATTTACCTCCTTCTGTTGTGGTACGCCTGGTGGCTTTTGAGCATCTGGCGAACCCATGGAGGTATTGACGGTCAACGCCTACTTTCCTTAGGACTCGTGTCCCTTGTTATTTCTATCGGCAGGGCGTTTCCCTTTGTCATCGAACGCAGAGAAGCTGACTCCCAGGAGACTAGCATCCCGGGCTTTAATTTTGGCACTTTCGGCACTGATACTGATTGCAGTTCAGTTTGTGTAATAGGTGGAATCAACCCGAAGTTTTAACTGTCGGTGTCATATTCTTGCGGTAGGAATCCATTAGCACAGGCTCAGGGATACCAGGAGGTAGCCTCAGACATGCTTGGCGAAAGTGCTCGACGTAAGCTCGAACTTGTAGTAACCCTAGAGGGGGTGAATAGGGTCAAGCTAACTAATCAAGCACTTAGCACAAGCTAATTGGTAATTTAAAAATATAAGTACAAGAGAAGAAGCAACGACAATACCGACACACGATACATCCCGGTATCCTCCCAAGGGGCACTCCAGACCCGGAACTCTCTCCGGCTTTAATCCACTATTTGAGTAAATTACATACGAGTTTGGATCCGAAGAACTCGCCAACTTCTTACACGAGAGCTTTAGTCCGAAGGCCTCTCTGACTTCAACCGAGAGTTTGGATACGAAGACTCTCCAACTTCAACCGAGAGTTTGGATACGAAGAATCTCTAACTTCAACCGAGAGTTTGGATCCGAAGACTCTCCAACTTCAACCTTTCACAATAGGTTTTGATCTCCTTATACAACAAGATAAAGATCTTACTTTTCAACTCAAAAACTCTAACACAATTTGTGGATAGCAAATGAAAGGATTGTAGAGTTGTTTGTGGATAGGCTTTGGTGGTTTAGAAATTTTAGGCTCAAAGCATCAACCTTGAATGAAGGGGTTCAAGGCTATTTATAACCAAAGCCTTAAAAAGAACTCAAAGGTAACTTTTCAGTCAGCGATCGGTTATACCGTCGGTACAAACCGGTATACTGTCGGAATACCGGTCTGGAATTGCAACAGCTAGAAATATAGCCGTTGGGATTATTAAATGTTATAAATTCGACCGTTGGATTTTCAACGTTACTAAATCGGTATACCGTCGGTATGCCAATTTTGTAGACAGAAACTTTCTGTGAACAAAATCGGTAAACCGTTGGTATAGACCGGTATACCGTCGGTATGCCAATTTTTATCCGAAAATGATCCTAGACTAATTTCTACTCTAGCTTTCGATTTTACCATCCATTTCTTGTGTTTACAATTATTCCTAAGACTCATTACAGACTCCTGAAATATTGATAGTAGGTACAAGCTTCTTCAGAGTCTTGAAATGATAATGGCATGGCTTGGCTAATTCCTTTGATAGGTGCTGGCTTTTTCCTTTGGCGGCAGCTGTCCAAAGATATCCAGTTTGTGAAAACTGAATACCTTTCGGAGGCTTCGCCCCCGAACCTCCGACGAGGGGCGCTGCCCCCTCGACCCCCGTTCGATGACCGAGCAGCGGAACCCCCGAGTGCGTGGCTCCGGAGATGTCGTCGTGTGGTTCAGAGAAATCTTGTGGGATCCGTCGTCTTTGGCCCACCATAATTTTTTCATTGCATATGTCCACATTGATCTTGCTTTTTACTTTTCTGCATGTACATGTTAGACGAACAAAATAATATACATAGTAGCAAATATGATAAGTTTAATGCACATTAGGACAATGCAGAGTTTAAGTATAAGTGCTAAGGTGATAGCATAAATGTTAGTGATATCATAATGATTAAACTTAATTGAATGACCACAATCAAAAACATAGTTTTGATTTTGGCAACCCGATTAAATTTAAGATAGATAAGCTCATATCACTAATATGTAAACCAATAGACACATATCACCAAAGGTATAAATATAAGTAGAAATGCTACAGCGATAGTATAAAAATTAGTTATAATAAAATGCTAAACTTAACATATTAACCATATTAAAAAACATGATACAATCATTGGGCCAACAGAACTGACTTTTTTCCTACTAAGTGATTTCTATGAGGGAACACATTGTCATATCCATTCCATCGTCATAGAATCGGGAAAGGAAAATATGTTTCAAATCCTCAAAGGAGGATATGCAGTTATTAGGGAGGCTGCAAGACCATTCGTATACTACCCTCCTTTAATTCTCCAATGAATAGACTTGTTAACAAGGCGTCATCCTTCGGTAAGTGCCCCATCATGGAGGCAAAGTATGTCAGATATCAATGGAGAGAATATTTTTCGTCGAATGATGTCAGCAATTGTGGTTTATACTTGAGGGGATAAACCACGTTGTTCCACTCAGAGGATAGGGTTGCCGAATCATAAGCTTCTGACGCTCCTATTGTTTATCTTAGCCTCTACGCGGGTGCATAGATCCCTCACGAGCTTGAACAGTTCCTCGATTGAGGCAGCAGTAGACGACCGAGGTAAGGTATGTTGATCGGTCCCTAAGGGAGTAGATGACCGGGGAAGGGTATAATGATCTGTTCCCGAGAGTACACATTAGGGTGGCACATTTGATTCCCTATTGGTACCCGGGTTAGGACTTGCGGATGTAGGAGCCCTGGTCGGAGTGTTTGCAGCTAAGCTCGTCCTGATATCGAGGGCCACTTGAGTCAATGCCTATATAGAGGTAGAAAGAGTTTTAAGACCCGTCTCTAGGGTATCAATACGATAGAATCCGGGGCTGAAGCTTCTCCCTTTTTTCGTTTCTACCCCATGTCACGTAAACTGCATGACGTGGGCTGAAGTAGACGGGATGGTGGACCTTTCACTTTCAGCCTCGTTTTCTTGTGAGAAGGTTGACGTCAAAGCTTCCTCCTCTGAATCCCAGAGTTGGCTGCCCCCAGCCGCATCAGTATCAGTTCCTTGACAGATTTTCTCATCTTCAAATGAGGGATTGTTGTGGATAGTCAGGGTTTGGCTACCCCCGACTTGTACTGCCGATGCGATCTTTACTTTCGATCGGGTATTCTGGAATACCCCAGCAGTAGGACTTATTGCTTTATTCCCTCGTGGTCGGCTCTTTGATGCAGTAGCCGAGGCCTGAGGGTTATTGGTTTTTATGTTTCTCCTGGAAGTAAAAGAATTAGAGATGTCATGGCACGAGGCGACAAAGAGTTCTTCCTCGTCTTCGATTGGTACCCTCTTTTCGATGCGATGTCAGACGGGTGTAGCAGGTTGCAGTTGTTGGAACACGGACTGCCTTAGTGGTGGGGCTACTGTTTTACAACAGCATCATTTGATAGTAACTGTAGCACAGGTATACCCCACGAGGGGTACGTTATGCGTGGTAGTTATCTCTCCCGGTCTACGTTTATGAGTGATCATATTACGTAGATTGTGAGAAGAGATTTACATTTACACCTACTTCAGGTGCATGGCAGGGCCAAGTGTCAGGTGTATATATGAGTGATGCGCCCCCTGATCCGATTCTAGAGCATGAGATCCCAGATCATTGGTGCAAGAACAACACAGATTGTGAGTCGAACCCACTTCATGCACACAGCCCATATGGACGCATGGGTTCAACACTACAAGATTTACCCTGGCTTGGTTCTAGCGTATGAGATACACCCATATGGGAGGGACTTTGAGAGCTGACCCACTCTGGACACTTAAGCGTCTGAGTTAACTCAGTACAGCTTGCCATCAGCCGTGCACATGACTTTCAGCGCACATTTTTGGCTTGCTACTAGCATAGAACATTGAGGGTGCATGGCCGTGCTGTTTTGATTTTTTTCGTACTAGCCCTCGAAGGTGCATCGTATTCACAATCCAACTTTTCTGCCTTGATGGCAAGTGATTCTGTCGAAGATAGAGAGATTTTCCTGTGCAGCAAAGCCCATATGTGGGGTGTAACTAAGCCTTTGTTCTTTCGGTGCATCCTCTTCGACTTTGATGAAGCAGGTTGGGAGTTGCAATCAGCACTGCGCTTCCCTGGCAGATGTGCCACTCCAGAAGCAATATTTTGCTAGCTGATGATCAGCAACAGTGGTTTGCTGAGGCGGGTAGTCCCATGGTGCTAGTGCTCGACGCATCACCTTTGGACACCCAGGCTCGGCGAGTCTTCTTCGACTTTGGCAGCCGCTTCGAAGTACTCGCGTTGCCTTCAGAGATGAACTCCTCGTACGCTTGTTGGTCGAAGCGCACAACCAACGTCTTCTGGGAGGATCCGAGCTTGTTGTTGTCAGATTATGGCATAGCTTTCTTATTGGCAGAGAACGTCATCCCCAGAAGAGTCGCCAGCTTGTTTGCCATTAAAAAATATTTAAGAAACTTTTTATATTGAACAGGCAAAACAAGTACAAGTTAGATCCTCGACGGGATCTTTCGAGTATAATTTATTTTTTCCGGAGACGAGTGGCGATGAAGGGTTGCTTTTTTACTTCGTTGACGATCTAACGACAATCTCGAACTCTCTGAATGTCTAGGCGACTGTCCTTGAGTGTGTTTTCATGATGATGGTGATCGTGTAGCATCCGCTACCAAAACTTCTATTTTGATTAGATATCAAAAGGTATTTTTTTGGGGAGGAATTTGATTTCGAGATCATAATGGTATGAACCTAAGTCTATAGGTGTGATATGCTAAACATTTGGTTATATATGGTCTTTATGGTACTTAGATAGCCCGAATAGGTTATTTTAACATTGTGAATCTTCTAGAATTTTTGGTAATTTTAGATAATTTTCTACTATAGTATTATTATTTTTGAAAGGCTTTTAGAATTTGGTGAGGCAACCAGGGTCATTCTAGAGTCCATATATTTTTTGGGCTCTAGAAGGACAAAGTATTTTCTATAAATTTTTGGTATTTTTTTCGAATTTTTAGATAATTAAATATAGGAAAAACCTAATTTCTATGACTTCTATAATTTACTAGCAAGCCTATGAGCAAATATTGATCCCAAATATTTTTTAGGGTTCATTATATTTTATATTTTATAGAATTTGTCCATAAATTTTTAATAATTTTTGGTATTTATTATGATTTTTATTAAGCAAGAATTAATTTAAAAACTATTTTCTGGTAAATAAAAACCCTTTCCTAAATTAATTACCCAGTCGTCCAGGTCGGGCCCACCTGCCAGCCACCCAGCTGTGTGGTGGCAGTCCTAGCGCACAGTGGAACATCCGTAGGTGTAGCAGGAATCTGGTCCACAGCCGGATTATTAATCCAAGCCGGGCTTGGAGCCGCAGCCAAGCCGGGTTGGCTCTGGGCCGATGGATCTAAGCAAGGTTGTATGAGATCATGCCACATGGTAGATCTTAGCAGACTCCTAGCGGCTTACTGATTCCCCACTCTCTATATATAATCTTATTATTTCGAAAACTTAGAAATAACTGCAGTTTTTTGGAAGAGAGAGTTCATATAGGGTTTTCAACTTCGTGAAGCGATTGCCGCCAATCCGGAAGTGTTTTTCGTGTGCCTTTTTCATATATTGTTTCTGAATGTCTAATTATTTTTTTAAATTCTGAACCTAAATTTTTGGAAAATTTGTAGATTTGTCCAAAATTGACACATTTTGGTATTTTTTCGAGATTTCGGAAGAACCAAAAATCAGAATCATGACTGTTTGAAGTTTCAGAAAGCTGACACGGTGATCTATGACCTATATTATTTCTAGAAATTAATACATTAGTCTATTATTTTATTTTATTCGTAGAACTCAGTTTTGGCGATGAATAATCGATTTGGTCACAGTTAGACATAACGGCGATATCTTTTGACCAAATCATGATTTGTGATACAACCGATTCTAGTGCAGTTGTGGCACTAAAATCTACCAGGGTGGACACTCACGTCATGGAATTTGTGTCGTTTGAGTACTGGTCAATAAGGCACCTCGATTTGCGTGCCACGGTTCCCGAATTAGAAACCGTGACTTTCTGGCCAAAAAACTTGTGGTTATTTTTTATTTCAGAATTATATTAGATTAAATTAGGATTTTGATTTTATTATTCCAGAATTAAACAAGATTAGTTATGTTAAACCATTAGCCACTTTTAGGATTTTTAGAGTGGGATTTTCAAATCTAACTTATGATCATTTATGTGTCGGGGTAGATCTGACAACGTCGTGAGTCGCGACTTCATCCTTTTCCATAGTAAGACAAGTATCACTATGACCTATGTTACCTTTATTTTATGTTGGATGTTGTTCTTTTTCTTAAAACTGTTAGTCTTATTTTTATATCGTTGGTGCACGATAGTATACTTTTATCGAGATCATACATGTTCATTTAATATTTTCCTTCAGTGTCGCATGTTCAAATGTTCAATGTTTAATTTTAAAGTTAATGTTAAAGTGATCATGTTTACTTGTGGAGAGTTGGGAGGTAAACTACAACTAGTATGCATGTGATCTACACAATATAAAGTTTTTGCCAATGTCAATGTTGACAGCAGTCGTTGCACCACACGTATCGACTGTCATATGTCCTAACCCGTCCACATGCGAAAAACTTGTATTCTAAAATACACAGTACACATGCTTTGATCATTGTTTCTATATTGGTTATTGTTTGTCTTCCGTCAAGTCTATTTTATACTGCTATCATGTCATAGTAGTTGGGAGTGGCGATGGAGGGTTGGGAGTGGCGATGGAGGGTTGCTTTTTTACTTCGTTGACGATCTGACGACAATCTCGAACTCTCTGAATGTCTAGGCACTGTCCTTGAGTGTGTTTCAAGATGATGGTGATCGTGAACCCATGTAGTGAAGTTATGTGTGCAAAGACTATTAATATTATGACTTTTTGGAAATTCGGATGTACCAATTTAGCCCAGGCATGACCTGAAAACAACCTGAACCCATGTAGTGAAGTTATGTGTGCAAAGACGCCATGTATACATATTTTATATGTGTACAAATATTTGTATTTATTTTCGAAATTGATAAATACTTTCTAAATATTTAATATACATACAATATAGGTAGTATTAATATTAAATGATGTTTTAGAATATTTGTACGATTTTCTGGAGCCAAATAAAGAGTGTATGATATGTTGACCAAAAACTACTATTGGTTTATTTTAATTGTTATTTGGCTTATTATTATTATTATTAATGCTATTGTTGTTGTTATTAAATAAAGTAATTTATTATTATTGGTTATTTTTTATTTTCATTGTTAAATGAATTTATCTATATATTACATATTTCTATGAATAGGCCATATATTTATATATAAAGAAATAGAAAGAAAAAAATTGATATTGTTCCCTTGCTGGAACAGTATCAATCCGACCCCGCAAAGGTACACAGCAGCCCCATATACATATAGCAACCCGACCCCAGGCCTTATATATATATATATATATATATATATATATATATATAATGTGTGTAACGAGAGATCGAGAGAGAAAGGATCTCTTTAAAACCCTAAAACCTAAACACCAACCCCTCCCGCACTACCCCCCGACGACCCATGCCACTGCACGACAGCTTGCGCCGTCGCACGAGGCACCGCAGTTGTAGGTGCACCTCTTCGTCGATTGAATTCTTCGCGCTTGTTCATTGTTTTTCGATTCTGCAAGTTGCAGTGTAGGGCCTACCTGACCCCTAGATGTTCCACCTCATAGTTCCTCAAGATATCGACCCAACAAATCGAAAAATTAACACAAAAACCTATAAAAACTATTTTCTGACTGTTTTGGGACTGTCTCAACTAGCCATGTTTTGCGATCATTTCCCGTCAACCGTGTTAACTTTTTCCAAATTTAATTAGACAGGATTGAAGACAACATATAGGAGTTTAGAACCTAATTTCTAGTTTCGAATTTTGTTAATTATTTAGAGAGATATTGTTTTTAAACTCGAGAAAAAAATACGCTTTAAACCAATCGAATTTTAGAAAAAAATCTCGATACGGAGTGTCTTCAAATCGGGCGACATGGTCGTAACCCGTGAGCATCGAAAGACGCATACGGATGTTGCGAACATGTGGGATTCGACGAAACTCGATTTTGTTGTGTGTGCATGACGAAATTGAGGTGTATTGGTCGAGATATTCCGTATGGACCTCTTAGAAAACTAGCTAATAACTTTGGCACGTTCGTTACATCGTGACAAAACTTGCGCCATTGGGCCCGTGCCACTTTTATGGTCCTGTGAGCAAAGTTTGGTCCGATTCTGAGAAGGTAGACCGGACGCTATTTTTAGCCTACGACCCGATCCAACGGACGAATTTGTGCACGGCCCACCGAATCTAACTTTGGACATACGGTTGGGTTCGATATCGTCAAAATGGATCCGTAGACATATAGTTTGATAAGTTTAGAAATCGTAGGTGTTGGAACATTTTTCGTTGAAAAGCAGGTCCAACAGCGGACATCATTTTGACCCAAAATTATCGTTTTCTCCTGTGTCCCGAATTGGACTTTTGGGCAGGCAAACTTAGACATTTTTTTATGACAAACATGTTGGTGATGTCTGTTTCAGCATCCAAATTCGTTTACAGGAGTTGGACTTTTTGGTGGCTTATTTATTGATTAGATATTGTCGGTTCTACGTGCTACACCAGGCAAGTACACCTTGCCAAACTTTCAGTATTCACATGCATTTCTTACATAACTATTACTTTTCTATCTTTTTTATCACATACTTCTATGATTCATTTTGTTGCTAATTTCTAATTACCACTTTACTTTCTCATTATATGTGCACGTAGCTTATTTCTATTTTCTGCTTCACTGGTTATGATTATCTTTTTTACACCCCACCTTTTGATTTATCATTACGTATTCCTAGACCAGGTGCCCTTAACATGATTGACTGGACTTGACTTGTTAACTTGTTGACTTATTGACTTGACTTGCCTTAACTTGACTCGTAGTTCTAGGCAAGGACCTTGTGATAGACGATGACTATACCTGACCACTCTCTATTGTGAGCCCCCATTACTCTGATTTACTCTTAGTCACGTTTATCAACACGATTCTTGACGGCATGCCATTTCTTTATATCTTATTCTTGTACTACCGTGCAGTCTTTAGTTCTTGTACTACTTCTTATCCTTTCTTGCATGTTATTACTGTTATAGCTGGCATGTATATTATGTGTCTTGCTAGCCCCTGAGGACCTGGTGATCTCTCCAAGATTAGTTAGAGAGGAGGACTTACTGGAGGTTTACGATTCTGGAGTCAAGACAGATGACGTACCTTCGCAAGAGGACGAGATAGTGGCCGAGGACTTCTCTTGATCCATGATGTTTTTTATTTTAGACTTGCTACCCTATTTCCTTTTATTTTAGCAGACTTGTAGTTGATGAGAACTTTATTTCTTTTCCTGTGGTTTCTGGATGCCTTACAAGCACAGTTATTAGTTTCTATTATTGTTGGAAAGATCTTTTATCAGTATTATCTTATTGGACATGATATCTTGTATCGTTGATTCTGTGTGATGAGATTAGTTGTGACCTATGACCTGTGTTATTATTCTTGTTGTTATCATAATTTACATCTTAAGCATTTCGCTAATGGGCTTGCTTTAAGATTTGGCCCATTAGTGAAGTGTTGCTTGCATGTAATGTACCTAGTCCTACGTATTTTGGGACTGGGATGTTACACTTTTAGTTTAATATCTTTGTCATGACTTAGTTGTAGATGATATATGTGGACTGTGTATGGATATGCTTATCATAGACAGCGTACTATCATCGATACTGTAGTGTAGGCTGGGCTTGGACACGTACTCATATGCCAATAGTCGGTACGGGTCGTGACAGATCACCCCGAATGAAGGAATGATCCTTATATTTATAGGGGTTCGAATGATCCATTCATGCGCGCATGTGCGATATGCGCATGAAAATTTTGAAGTAGGAATGCTATGCACATGACTTTGTTGGACGCAGGGACACTACGTCCTGCGCATGACTTTATTAGTGCTAAATTCATTACATTAATTTCGGGGGCTGTCACTTGGCGCATGGACTTGACCATGTTTTGGCCTATAAATAGATGTGTTTTAGAGGGTTTGCTTGTTCTTATTTCACATGACTTTATGTCAAGAATGAACTCAACCGATCCTCCTCCTTGGCAAGATGGTATGTTGTGGGTTGTGGATCTACTGGTTCAAAGTGTCTTCGATTTTGACGACAAACTTTATCAGAGAATTGAGATGCGCCAAGTTAACTATGGACAGAGTAGTTCGTACTAGTGTATCTTACTGGCCGTATTCCTTTTTGAAACAACATCAAGTGCCAAGATATTGAGTACCGGGTTTGGATTGATTGCCAACCCATATTCTGCTCAATAACTGCTTCGGGTGGGGATGCGTCTGTGCTAAGATGAGGAAGTGATGCTCCCCTGACGTAGAAGTGATTTGCTTATGACGAGAAAGTGATTTGCTCGTAACGAGGAAGATGCACCTGTGTTGAGACAAGGAAGTGATGCGCCTATCCGTACATCTTTAGAATAGGTTGTAGTAGATTTTCTATGCAATCTCAACATGTAATTGATTTCCAAAATCGAGATTAATAAAAGTCTTCTTTTCATGCGCTCTGTCTGTTGTCTTTCTATGATGTGTTGATTGTGACTATAGCATCTAGCGCATGCTATTTGTAGCGCATAGGAACTTGGCTTCTGTGGTGCATGAATTCCATGCTTCTATAGATACAAAATTGGCTAAGCCTTGAATTTAGTACCAAAGATACAATTCTCTCCACTCATACAATTACATTGTAGAAGCATAGAAAATATGGGCTCGTGCGGATCACAACTGAACGCATGAGTACCCTGGAACAGATCGACCCGTATAAAGAAGAGCCGCATGACAGACTCAGCACGCCCCCTGCGGCCCATCTTCACCAGACTAATTTTGAGCCGCAGAGAGAATAGTTACTTATGCGGCAAGCTAATCAACCCTTATGATAAAGCTGACAAACTCTGTCAAAATTGGCAAGACTGACAGCTTTAACAACTCTGACACTCTGACAAAAAGAAGATAAGACGTGATCAGACAAAATGTCACGCCACCAGACTGGACATGGCCATGCGGCCAAATGGACTGCAATCCGAGCCGCATGAACCTTATGCGGCTCAATCTATATGCTTCATGCTGCCAAGGGTAACTGAAATCTGAGCCACATGAACTTTATGCGGCCCAGAATATAGAACCTATGCGGCTCAAAAGTCCCCAAACTACACGCGGACTAAGGGAGACTACCGCATAAGTCTTATACGGCCCAGCATGGTCGAACACTGAAAGGCCTATGCGCCTCAAAATGACTCAAGCACTGATCCTATCTTGTAACGAGACACGTGGCAGCTAACCAAGTCTCAACCATCCAGATTCGCTACAAAAAAATCTCAACAACCTCCACTAGCTGGCAGCCCGAGATCGAGTCTTTGTGTGCTGTGATGGACACGTGGCCCTTTATGTGGCCCAAAATTTGCTACTGTAGAAAACACTATAAATAGCAGGGTACCACACCCATACAAATGGTTGGCAATCCAAGGCTGGCAACCTACAAAGGGCAATTTCTTCAAGAGCAAGGAACGCGTCAGATAGTCCAAGGAGTAAGGCAGAGTTGCTACACATTCCCAAGCCTCTGTCGTCACCCCCTAGAATCAAAACTAAACAATTGTACTTAGATTATTTCGTAGGATTTCTTTCCAGACTTTCTCTTGTACAAGCGGGTTTGCAATCAAGTTTAATTCATTTGTAAATTGTTGTGCTTGATATTTTATGGCAAACAACATCAAATGTACCTCTTGTGGAACATTAAGGCCTTGTCCGGACCTGGATTCTATGTATGTATCTTGGGTGTTTATAGGTTTTCGCTCAAGAGGCGCCTACATCTATGTTCATATACATAGGTAAGTTATTTCCTTAGAGAGTTTAATATCCCAGCATGAGCCTACCTACCTCTTTACGACAAAACACTGCTACGACAAGGCTCAAAGCCGAGGTCTTACTAACTCATTTGGTGTCACCCTATTATAGCATGAGGTATTAGCCTCTAGTAGTGTTATACTATATGCAAGTATAAGGCTACATGTCTCTTATGGTGCTACACCGCTATAGCATGGCTCAAACACGAGGTATCACAACCTCATGTGGTGTCATCCCACTTGAGCATGAGATACTAACCTCTTGTAGTACTATAACTTTCTAACTCTTAGCATCGGGCTACATGCCTCTTTGCAATGCTACAATGCTATGACATAGCCTGAAGTCGAGGTCTCACTGCCTCAAGTGATATCATGCCACTATAGCATGAGATACTAGCCTATCTGTAGTACGTTGAACTAATCGTGCTTCCTGCCAAGCATACCAACCATTTCAAATGCTCAAGAACTCATTAAGGATTAAAGCCAACTTTCCTATAGGACTTCAACAAAGAAGAAAAATAGACCACAAATGTTAGAGATAACCTCCCACTAATGTTTTTATGACAAACTTCTGTAGATGATGTATCCCAGTTGATGTTTCTCTTTAAACTAAAAATGGGGTGCCTGGTAGATTTTTCTTTGAACTAATAGAAAAAATATTTTATGGTAGAATTGCATAGACTTTGCATCACATCCTTTAAACCCATTTTCCTTATTGTGTCCTCACCAAGTCGGCGCTTGAGTCCCTTAGTGAACGGATCTAGCATATTCTTCTAGCTTCGAACATCAATAAGTACTACAATAATGCTATATGAGATGCATCCATTCAGTATTTTATAACACAATATTACAGTCTTCGTCTTCCCACGGAAGAGAACATTTGACATCGTCTTTTTTGTCGTCTGGTTTTTGCAGTATCTTTGTCCGGATCTATGTACCAACCGGAGGGAGATAATACATGAGTTGTCGAATCCAATCTTCTTCATATTTTGTTGCAACTAGTCCATAAAATTAAGAATCTATTGATAAGTATGAGATCAGTGTTTGCTTCTTCAATTTACACGAGACAACAACTCCACCCATAGAAAAGAAAAACTCTCCAGTGGACCTTTTGCACTTCTTTCATGAGCAATAACTTGCATCACTAAAGCCTTCCACCCCATTCAGATAACCATTAAAGTGCATAGAACTTTGAAATTTTTTCAGTTATACCATAACTCCCTTTATAGGTTTCTAGTGCTCCGCACTTGCTTACGAATCGACTCAAATTTCCACAACAAATTTTATGTCAGGTCAAGTAAAACTCATATAAATATATAATGCTCCAATGATACTTGAATAGTGTTATATGTGTTCCTTGTTTTCGTATTTTTAAATTGGTATTAAAAAAAATTCTTGTAATTCATGTTATATGTTGTATTTTATCGTATATCAATTTTCGTATTCCTCGTATTGGATTTTGTACCCTAACTTTGATCTATAAATTGGACTTGCTTTTAGCCTAGGGTTAAAATAGTTTTGTAGAGTTTTCTCGATTTTTGAGTCACGGTATCACAAAAAATGGATAATCGAATGATACCTTGATTTTGAATTAGATTAATGACTTACATATTCCTAAGTTTTTATGTGTTTGTTGAGAATTGTGCTAACCTGTAGACCGGCTTAAACTTGTAGATACTCATGGCACAACTATTTATCCCGTTAGGACCTACACATAGAATCGGAATCCTTGAAATTATATTTTTTTAGTATACTGAACAATATGCTGCTAGTATAGTATTTTCTTGCTGTGAGTGGGGTTTTGGGCTATGCATGTCACTTTTGACCATTGGTTTTTGATCCAACGACGATTTGATATGGGGTTTATTTAAGTGATGAATCCCCTTCATTCTTTATTTATTTTAACTTTCTTTTTATTTTCTCTATAAACCAAGTAAGAGAACTTTCCTTCTCCTCTCTCTCTCTCACACTCTTGTCCACTTCCCGTGAGCTCATGAGTGTCGAGGGAGCAACGCTTGCACTTTTGAGCCGGCATGATGGAGGACATTGACACGAGCATGCATCCTAAACACCGTATCAGTCGCATCACCCACATGTAAGCAAGTACGCATTGCTCTTGACCTTGAATATTGATTTTAGTTTGGGTTTGGTATAGTTTTCGTATGAACCCTTGGTATTTTATTTCAATTTTGATTGGCATTGTTCGCTGTCGGGAGTACTCCATGTATCGATCATGTTACCCTACGGACCCAAATTGATCGAGTTCCGATCGTTTTTATTTAATTTCGTAGTTTTATCGACAACCAATTTTATTTCAATAGTTAGTCATGATTATTTGTACACAGCATCTACAAGTAATATCGAGCACATCACACTTTTTGGATTTTGATTTAGTTGTGAATCGACCGACCGACGAATAATTTTGTACGAATCGACATGGATTCAGCCCTTTTATTGCCCCTGCATAGTGCAGCTAGTATACTACCTAATATATTGTCTACACAGTAATTTTATATATAATTGATCTATGTCATGAATAGTAGACTACACAGAATACTATCACCATACATTTTTATATATAATGCTCTATGTTCCAAAACATGTAAGCCCTCAAATTTTTTAACAAATAGTAATTAAAAACTTATAACCAATAGTTACTATATAAATTAATAAATTAAAGGATTAATTGCAACTTGAAACCCTCAACTATTTTCATTTTTCAACTTGATATCCTAAACTTTTTTTTTCAACCTGATACCCCAAATTTTTTTTGGACAATAATGCCCATGCTCAAAACTTAAAACTACTCCCAACCCCTTCCCACTCTCCAACACCTGCCCCTCAGCTCCCCCCTCCTGCCAACCCCCCCTGCACAACCCCCTACCGTACTGGGCTTTGCCCTCATGGAAGTAGTGCGCGACGGCGGGTCTAGTGGCACTACTCTCTACTTCGACACCAGCACAATTGGACCATGAAAAAGATAGTGCAGTGCTTTGTTTCTCCTGGTCGACTCAACAACGGTAATGATCTTGTAAATATTATGATAACAGATCAAAGTATCGTGATTCATATAACATTGATCAACTACTTGTATGCCTGTGTTACACTTGTTGGTTGAGCTGCCTCTTGTTTGAGTTTGGGTTTCTGTGAGGTGGTAAATTTTCTTGTTTACTTTTCAAGAACTGAGTTCTTGATGGTTGTAGTGTTGCTACTTTCTGCAAGTAGGCGATGAGATTCTTTTGGAAGTAAAATATTGTGTGGGGGACGGTGGTGGTGGCCGGAGGGTGGAGGCGGCAGGGCGGGAGGGGGAGCTGAGCGTGAGGTGGGGTGGTGGCCGGAGGGAGGGGGGCTGGGTTAGGAGGGAAGGACAAGGATATTTTTGGATTTTTTAAATTTTAGGGTATAAAGTTGAAAGTGTAAAATAGTTGATGGTATTAAGTTGTTGAGTAAAAAAGTTTTGGGTATGAACTTGAAAAATCGAAACAGTTGAGGGTATCAAGTTGCAATTAAGCCTAAATTAAATTCAAGAATAATAGAAAGAAATAGTTTATATTATATTATATTATATTATATATTTATACACACACACACACACACACACATATATATATATATATATATATATATATATATATATATATATATATATATATATATATATAATATATATATTTTTTTAATATATACATATATATATAATATATATATATTTTAAAAAATATATATTATATATTATATATATATGTAATATATATATATATATATATATATATATATATATATATATATAATATATATATATATATATATATATATATATATATATATCGCCAGTTGTATCTCATGACCCCTCGCTCTTTTTTCTCGCGCGGTGACCTTTACACACCCCAGTCATAAAGTACGTAGGACCAGGATATGTAGCAATGGTCAGTTACATATCAAGTGGACTCCGGCCCAACTTGAATACGTATATGTTGTCTAGAATAGAGTAACATATCTAAAATAGTATGTCAAACTATATATCAATCCACTTGAAAACGAATAAAAAGAAAGAAGAATATATTTCATGGTGTGCAAGCCACTAGCATATATATTCGAATAGACTCAAAAGTAAATATGAGTCTATAAAACTATGCTAACTAGCAGATAGTATCATGATAAGAAATATAAAGTACGAAAGAGCATAACTAGCGATACATGAATCCTGTAGAAGCAACGTCAACTATCCAAATATTCTACGAGCTCAGTTAATAACTAGAAACAAAATCAAGTCCTCAGAAATACGTAGCAAGATACATCATATACATGTCAAAATGTAACAATAAATAAACACGCAAGAGAATTCAAAAAAAAAAGACATAAAGAACAATAACTAAGACACAAGGAACACTACGAAAGTGGCATGCCATAGAGAAGCGTGGTACTAGACGTGGCTAACAAATAAATCAAATAAATCCCATAGAGAGTAACCAAGGCAAGAATCCCTCTATTGTAGCCCAATGCAAGGGTCTTCCAACCTATAATATATCTCTATTGTAGCCCAATGCAAGGATCTTCCAATCGAGAGTGGTTAACGTCGTCAATCCTTGTATCAATCTCCTCGGCTAAGGAGGAGTCAAGTTAATCT
Organism: Iris pallida; assembly: GCA_029216955.1. NCBI lineage: Eukaryota > Viridiplantae > Streptophyta > Magnoliopsida > Asparagales > Iridaceae > Iris > Iris pallida. Next base: position 78,146 of record JANAVB010030653.1, on the reverse strand, counting down.
TATGTCAAGTCAAGTCATATCCAAGTAATAGGAGAACACATGATCAAGTCAAGTCGAGTGTACAAGAATACGAAAGCCTAAACCAACATAATGTATAGTATGGATCAAATATGTGACAAGAGTGACACAAGCAACATATGTGGAAACAAGTAAAGATACAAGTGTCATGATACATGTGCAAGAAACATATGATAGAACAAGAAATAGCCATGAACAAAAAAAAATGTAAACAGCATAAATATTGTACAGTTGGTAAGGTATACTTGCTTGTCTAAAGATGATGAAGTCATCTACTAGCTATACCATTATATCATCATCCCACAAACTCCGTCGCATGAACTAACATAGGTTAGAATTACAATTCTTATTTTAAAATCATAAAAAATAGCTAAATAGGTTTTCTAATTAATCTATTTTAATCCTAAATAGTTCTATCCTAAAACTAGTTTATAAAATAATAAATTCTGATTTTAAGGTTAAATACAATTTTTTGACTAAAGAAAGTCGCAGTTGTAAATTTGAGATTTATGCAAATCGAGGCATTCCGTTGACCAAAACCTCAACCGACACAAACCTAAGATTTAAGTATGCAATCCTATACATTTTAGCGCTACAAGAATGTTGGAATCGACGGTTTGCACGAATCTTGAACCGATTATTAGTTATGGATGTTACGGTCATGGAACAGCTAGTTATCTACAAATTCTCTAAACTAAACATAATATCCAATAAATTTATTAAATTTTTATGTTATATATCTATGTGTCACCATTCCAAAACATCAAATGGGTCGTAAATGAGTTCAGGATCTCCTGAAATCTCGAAAACAGCACAATGCATCGATTTTCGAACAATTTGCACTCAAACAAATTTATAAAAAAAAATAGGATTCGAATTAGTAGAAATAAAATACATAATATGACATATAACCTCAATAATTCGAACAAAAGGTGGAGGTGAAACGGAATCCAGAGTTGTGCATTATGGTCATTCAAAGTTGCTATAGCTTATAAAAATGAGGCTACTTTTATGGAGAATTTTAGGTTGTTTTGGACGGGAAGAGAGGGGTGTTTAGGTAGGACAATATGAGAAATTACATAAATTAAGTAGTTACGTATAATGGATAGGTATTATTTAATTTGGATATGATCTAATTTTATGTTAGTATATTTAAGATTTAGTTCAAATGAGGAAAAGTTAAATATTCAGTTTAAGGCAATGATATTTCATATTTTGTTATATGATTTGAATAGAATATTTGCTACACATAAAGATATGGATATTTTTCGAAATCCTGTATTTGTAGATATATATCTTTTGAGAATTTAGATAAAATAAAATTATATTTTTTTTTATAGGTTTAATGTCTTTAAATGATATCTTAAAGATATTTAATTGATTTATTTATTAACTAATATGACAAACTTATCTTTATTGGTATTATTATTATCATTTTATTCAAATAAATATATATAGGATCTCTTTTATTATCTTTTATATTACTTAAATACTACTCAATATAAAAAATAATTTATCAATATAATTTATTATTGTAAATAATTTGATTACACATGCGGATTCAATGGATCCATATTTATCTTATTATCTACTTAACTATTATTTTCTAGTTAAACAATAAAACTTATACCAGAATTGATTTTTATCTACATATATTTATCTACCTATTTATTTTATTTATTTTGATTTTATCTATTTGTTTTCTATCCCCAAATAAGTATTAGTTACTAAATAATTTTAATTATTTATTCACCCATTTAAATGATAATTTAACAATAATAATAATATAAAATTTTAAAAATTGGGAAGGGGTTCACATCACTGACGACCGAATCCTCCTATGGACTCACTATCAACTTCATACCCTCTGACGGTCGACCAACTCTTTGGCTACTCGACAGCTCCTCACCGCCGAGCCGAGGCATGCCCTTTCCTAACCGGAGACGTCACAAAGGCTAGTCCTATTAGAACCTCCACGCGAGCTATCACGCACGTTACAGGTATGGGTGAGCGTCGGTATAATCGATAGGTATTTCGTCGAATTTTTTGGTATTTTTTTAATCGGTATTTAAAAAATCAATACCAATATTGTACCATTTAGAATCGATTTTTTCGGTTTTGATTAAATCAGTATTTGGTCGATTTTATTTTGTATCGATATTTTACCTATTAACATTTAATCAATCAACACACTTAGTATTATAGAACATGTTAACCAAGAAAAATATATTTTTACTTTTTTGGAAGCATCAAATTTGAAATCCAAGCCTCTATCAAGCAAGCAACTAAACAAATTTATTAGAACAATATGTAACAAGTCGTAAACACCTAAAATGAGCTTAAAATATAAAACATATTCACTAAGTTTAATTCTTAGTATAAGTTTAAGTACACCAAATTCGGTTCAAAATTATATGAAAACACAAAAAAGATAAAAAATTTAATTCTTAACGTTCTTTTTTTTTTTCTAAATCCAACATACACACAATTGGAGGGCTCAAACCTTGTTGGCTCCTTCGGGTGTCCGCTCCACTACTACTAGGCTAAAGAGCTCAGACAATTATTAGCGTTTTTAACATAACTTCAAGTCCACCTAAATCCATTCCGAGTTCTAAGAAAATGATTCTCAACTAAAACAAAGAAATGAAAATGAGTAACATAAAAGTAACCATGAACAACATTCTACGAAAAAAGTATTATATATATATATATATATATATATATATATATATATATATATATATATATATATATATATATATATATTCTTTTTTTTTATAATCGAAATATAATAGTTTTGATTCGATATTTTTGGTATAGTATTACACTCAAACCATTACCATTACCATTATACCATATTTAGTCAGTTCGGTAATTCGGTATCGGTACATAACTTCGGTTCGATTTTCGGAATATTTTATATCGGTATTCGGTCGATTTAGCGTTTGGTATTTTCTCACTCCTAGTTATAGGCCTCCACCAGAGAATCTTTGACAACCACAAACACTTCCCCTACATCTCATAGGAACAACGATCTTCCTAGAGTATCGACAAAGGCCCTAGGTGGTCGTCGACCGATAATATAGGAATGAGTCCCTTGTTTCACTAGAGGCATCCTACCACCATGCCGCATCATCAAACAGGTCCAATAATACTTACCTGACCCTCCCTCCCCTCCAGGCTCCGCACCAAGGCTGAGCCTCCCCGATGCCCATAGCACCATCGACAAGCCGTTAGACACCGACACAAGGCATGTACATAGAGGTTTCTCCGCTAAATATAGATTAATTATAATCAAATTTTTGGCCAATTCAAGCATAGAGAACTCGCTCCTTGTTCCATCAATACAAAATTGACATTATCGGTATGACCCACCCATAGCTCATCTCCTAGCATGATAAATCTTATAGTTAAATTTGAATTAAATATTGATCAAAGTAATAACCAAAGTATGGTTCATAAAAATAACTTTTGTATAAAACTTCTGGTCGAGGGCCTTTCCAACAAACTGGACGACCCCGACATGAATCGATTGTACTGAAAGGCACATACAGTATTCCCTAACGTATGGGCTTTAACGAAATTAAAATTGGTCGCTTGTGCGCAATGAATTTTGCTTGTATCCGTCAAATACACTATATCGAAGTGTTTGGAAAGTTTGTAACTAGTTTGTGCATGCTCGTTGTGTCGTGATGAAACTTGCATCATTGGATTCATAGCGTCTGACTTGTCTAGTGAGCCAAAATTTGTCCGACTTTTGATAGTCGACTAGATCGCCATATCGCGGGCCCCATGATCTATTCAATGAGGGTTTTTGTGATCGGCTCATCGAAATCCAATTTTGGACATACCGTTGAGACCATATCATCATTTTGACCTTGTTTGACATATAATTTGTTGAATATTTACAGTCTTTTGGAACATTTTTTGGTGCAAAGTGGGCCTATCGCGGACATCATTTTGACCCAAAACTACGAGATTTGGCCATTTGTCAAAATTAGACTTATGGGTATGATTTTTTTAGCTAACTCATTTCGAGAACTATGGGATGTTTATTTCATCATCTGGAGTCACTTATTTTGCTTCCACTTTTCTGCTACTTCTGACTTGACAAGTTTGTTGCAAAACATCGTCAAATGACCTTTCAAATCCTGAGCAAGCATATATTACAATATTTATTGTCTTTTACTTTTATTTTAGCATGTTATAGTATTGTTTCATGTTTGCTTTTATTTTATACGATAAACTGTGCATCCAAGCTAGGCTTGGGTGCGAACAACGGTGTTCATCTATTACGTGTCTTATGTCTATTTTATGTATGTTAGCCTAGTATTTGGGGACTACCTTATGTTTGTAGGTTATTTTTATATCTCATTTGGCCTTGACATATACATGACACGATTTGTGATATTTATGATGGGGCCCAGTCTATCGTATCTGGCTGATAATTGATATGTACAGAACGTATTAGTGACTCTAGCAATTATAAAACTGGAGATGTTCTGTATATAACATGGTCAGTCTAGGGGATGAGGGGGAGGACAATCACTAGACAAGCCAAACTGGTGAACCATAGTCTCCGGAGGAACTATGGGAGTGATGACCCTTTTTAAAGATAGCCCCTAATGTTCGTTGATCGTTACAAAAGTTTACAGAAGACTCATTGACAGTATATGTATACCACTAGTCTCGAGCTACGTGGATTCCTATTTTAGCATGTATCATGGCCATGCGTGCAGAAGTTGTCCTCTAAATTGAAAACTTAGTTGGTTAGAAACATGTACCCTTTGCATAGTTATTTGTTTTGTTTAGTTTATATAGCATGTTGTTGGTATCCGGCTACGTCCCTCTGACCTAGTTTTCTTCCAGGTTAGTTGAGGAATTTTGCAAAGTTCTTCTGATGGACTATTTATTATTATCTTCTCATTTTAGGTATTTGTTCTTTCGTAGTATTTATTTTATTATGTTATTAGTATCTTCCTAATAGGCTAGTGTTAATAGACACATGTTGTTATGTTCGAGTCTATTTGGGTAAGTGTAGTATGGGTTGCACACCCTGGTACATAATGTATATTTTTATATTTTGTATTGAAACATACATATTAAGTTTTATTGATAGTTGGACCCTATTCTAGACAGCGTATAGGTATTCGAGTTGGTTGAAGACCGCTTGATACATAGCTGGTCAATGACACGTGTTTCAGACCTACGGATTTTGTGAATGGCGCGTGACAAAATAGTATACTACCCAATATATTGTATGTAGAATAAAATTATATATAGTTGCTTTCTATTCTAAAACAGTGTATTGGACAATATAGTGCCCAGTATACTTTCTGCACAATATAGGGACAAATATAATAACCATGTTTTCTTTGGGTATTTCCTTCGATTTGATACTTGTTTTGGCCATGTCTTGACCAAACCCTAAATGAAGATTTCCTATTATTTTCACAATATGGTTCGGATCTCTATAGCTTTAGAGCAGTCGTACCGTGTACTTGATTTGTGTTCTATGTTGAGACACGAGTTCAAGTTTGTCACTAGCATTAGTGGATTATACCATATTGGTTATATACTTAAACAGTTTTATTTTGCAGTAGGCAATTAAGTGTGATTAATGTATAATGTATTGTGTGTCACGTGATGCGAGGATATTCGACATTGCTAGCAATACGTCATATGGTAAATTGGGAGGGGAGGACGTTCGTGTTACTAGCAACTTTGATTACTAAGGGTCCCATGAGGCATGGACAACCCCGATTGGCATAGGTTCCATGACCTACCAAGTTTTGTGTTGCGGCCCTTTTTGTTATATGTTTTATATGTTATATTTCATATGTTATCTTTCTATGTTATCTGTAACGCCCTAGTCCCAAAATACATAGGACTAGGAATACGTACATGTCAGTTGTATGTGTACGCAGGCTATTCCAATATATGGAACATACGAAATATTATATGAACTCCAGCTCCTATTAATATTCCATGGTCACACACAACAACTATATCTCATCCATAACGACAAATAAAAATAACTAATCAAATGTCTCAACTAAAATATAAAATAAAATATCTGCCAGGTGGTGACAGATCCACTACTGAGCGACTGAATGAAATCAACTAAAATAGACGAGACAAAGAATAGCAACTACATAAGTCCATCGTCTAGGAGAATGTCACACAGTCCGCAAAGGAAGACAATGAAGAGTCTAGTCCGAAATATATACTCCTCGGGATACTGTCAATCGTCTATACCTAGAGAGATCATCAGGTTCTCAGAGGGACGTAACAAGATACATAATATCATGCTATATGAACTGTCATAATAGATAAATAAATATACAAAAGTCCATCCTAGACAACAAGTATGCAAAAAGGGTATCCTAACCGTCTATCGTGCAATTAGAGGACAACTTTCATACGCGTGGGTAGGATTTAGGCTATGTGTGCATATAGTATCATCCAGTCGTCTCTATACGACTGTAACATTCCAAAACGTCAGAGGGTATCTGCAATTTGTATCATGTTATAGTTCCATCCGGAGGCTACGATTACCTGTTTGGCTTTCCATACGCACTAGTGATTATCCTCCCCCATGATTCTTATACTGACCAAGTCATGTCCATAACCTGTCCCGTTTTGTAACTGCTAGAGTCTCTATATCCTAATCATAGTAGTTACGATTATCTATCCGTCATATGACTCTTACATACCGATGATCTGTCACGCTCCGATTTTACAGAACTGTTCGTCCTCGCTAAGGCATGATGCCGTGCGAGCCTAGGTTGCGCTCGTACAAGGCAAGTTCCATAACGGCCGATTACAGCAGCTTGCGATGGGGTCGTCGTGCAGAAGTCCCAAGTAGAGAAGTTGAATAACACAAAGACATAAAACGATACTCTTTATTAATATTAAAAATAAGATTACAAGGGCGCAAAGCCAAGATTATAATCACTCAAGCTCATAATCTCTCTTAATATAATCACTCAATTCTCTCTCATCTCTCAATACAAAGGTTCAAGGCTTGCCACTTGCGAATGCTTCATAAGGCGATGTCCATACATTATGTCCCATATATATGTAGAATTTAATGCGGTCGCACGCCTCGAAATGCCAAGGAACTCCATACCTCAGCACGTCCAAGCGGGCTCTACCTTGAACGAGTAATTACCTTTACCTGTGCATGAAAACTGGTGGTAATGGTGTGTGATCCCCTCGCTCACCAAAACAAAACCAATATGTACATTTAGTGAATGTTATATATGATTTTGTTGTCTTACTAATCTTACATTTGGATCAGTTTATTTAATAACTATAAGTCTGCTTGTGTTGCAATATCGTGGCCATGCTCTATGACCTTGTGACCCTATTATTAGATCCACTTGTGCAAAATATAGTGGCCATACCACACGACCCATTTGTGTGACAAACATCGAGGCCTGGTAACATAGTATATTTTTACTCAATATTTGCCCTACGGCCTTTTCCTTATTTTGTCTCCAAAAATGGCTTAATCAATAAACTCTCATTTTGTCTCCGGAAATGGCTTAATCATAGACTTGTGAACTTAGTATCCTTTTACCCATTTTGTCTCCGGAAATGGCTTGATCATAAACTTGTGAACTTAGTGTCAATGACTCAATTCATGATATTATGTCTCGTATCGAAGTACATGTTTCTGTTATAGCTATATTTTAGGGTCAAACATTGTGTTGCATACCGTGTGCACACTTTTTGACTTATTTGTACCGTGCTCACACTTTTTAACTTATTTGTGTCGTGCATACACTCTTCTTGAATCAATCTATGGCACGCCCGTGGATCGCCGCCAATATGTCGACTCCTCTATATAAATGGGCCACTAGCATCACAAGCTATCTTGGATAATAACCCAGGAAGATCATTTTATTGGTCCTTGTGCCTAACTTCTGAATCTTGATATTCAAAAGTTAACATATGCCGGACATCCCGACACTCGAATAACATTCAAGTTGAGTTTGACCTTAAACCATATATAGCTAATGATGAGTTACTTCTAATTGTACGAATGACACTCTGTTAAGTATAAAGGTTGTTGTTAGAGAAGCTTCCCACCAGAATTACTTAGGAAGTAATGTCATTAACATCATAGAGTTCATCATCTCTATTAATATATGCTTCTTCCTTTATGCAACTCCATTTGATCGATTGAGGGGAATCATGAGCGGTAATCTCGTTCAAAATCATGTGTTCTCTACAAAATGATAGGAATTCATGTGAACGCTATTCTCCATCTCAGTCACTCATGTGTATCTTTAATTGTTGCCAGTTTGTCATTCAACCTCTGCCTTGAAGTCTTTGAACTTCTCGAATGCTTCACCTTCGAAAATGAGAAGATAGACAAAAGTGTACTACGAGTAGTCATCAATGCAGGTGAGAAAATACTTCATCAAACCTTTGTGGTGAAGTGTTTAAAGTCACAGATGTTTGTGTACCAACTCCACAAGGTATGTACTTTAGTTCACTCGCTTAAAAGGCTTTTTTACAAAAAAATTTATATTTGGTAATAGACTCCATATTTCTCTTCCTCCTTACCCCCACATTTAGAGATAAGGCCTAAGCTAGACATTTTGTTACTCTTTTATAACCAAAATATCCTAGCCGATTGTGTCATAACTCAAGAGAATAAATAGGAGCAAATATTCCATTACACATTCTGAAGGTACGACAAGCTTAAGATTAAACATTCCTTTAGAACAGAAAGCTTTACCAAAGTAATCACCCTTATAGGATATCACCATATGACCAATGTTAATGTCCATCCTCAGTCCAGCATTGAATATGAGGGTTCCAAAGATAAGGTTTTTTGTGACATCAGGCACATGTTTCACATTTTGTACTGTAAGTGACTTCTCTGAGGTCAACTTCAGCACCACAGTCCCAACTCCCTTCACTTCATCTTGCGTCTTATTTTTCATAGTCACCTTCTCAAACGAGGCTCATATATAGCAAACAGGTCATTCACGAAACACAGATAATAGGAAGCACTAGTGTTGCCGCCAGTATGTATCTATTGTTGATGTCTCTACCTATGAGACCATAGCAATCAGGTTAAGCTCACTTTCCTTGTATTATTTTGCTTTGGTTTAGATTTCTGGTATCTTCTGAAGTTGTCCCTTATCGTTGCAATCGAAGCAAACCACATCTTCCTTAAGCTTTATCTTGTAGGAAGTTAACTTCACTCACATGTTCTTGAAGTCCTTTCTATTGTTGAATGTAAATTTCTTCATGTCTTCATGATCTCGAGAATGGACCACGTTTGCCTTAGTAGACTATTTATATGGATAGTCTACTTTGACCTTGTTACTGACTTCATAATCAATGCGATTAAAATGCATAAGATCTTCCGGCTTCACTTATGCCTTCTTGCTGTATATGTCAAACGTAAAGCAATCCCAGCTTGTAGCAAGTTTAGAAAGTATATATAAACCCCACCATAAACTTGTCAACTAGAGGCATATCCTCTTTCTCTAGCTTCTATTGAAGCTTCATGAGCTCTTTCACACCTGGAAACACCATCTTTTCGTCGTTAAATTTTATTGCCATAAATTTTTTAATGAGTTACATCTTGAGTATATTTTTCATCATCCTTGTATTATTTTTTAAGAGACTCCTAAATGTATCTTGCATTCTCCTTCTTTCTATAGGATTCGGCTAAGGAATCTGATGAGAACATAAAATATTATATTTTTATCCCTTAATGTCTACCATTTTATGCTCATTTATGACTAAAGATACTTATTATATGTATATTTTGCTTTAGGATGCAATTGGAGACACAAAGTGCAAAATGGAGCTAAATTATAATTTTGGACAGTTTTGACACCGTTTACCAAAATAGGCATAACTTTCTCCTCCGAAATACAATTGAGGTGTTTCAGAAAGATTTCGAAAGATAAGACATAGATCTACAACTTTCACATTTGAGTTTTTCGAGATTCAGGCTGCATCATGGACAAAAGCAGGCTTAAAGTTGGGTCAAAGATATTGTGAACAAAAATAGAAAAAAAATAACTGTTTTCCTAATTGTTTTATGACTTTGTTTTTGTTTGAGAAGTTGTAAATTTTAGAGGATTTGTGGGGAGATATTGTGGGCTTCAAACAACTAATTTAGGGTGTATAAAAGGGGTACAAATTATGTGGAAAGGGAACTACAACACACAACTCTTCTTTTTCTTCTTCTTCTTCTCCAACTTTTTTTTTGAAGTTTTGACGAACATGTGTGACTAAAGGTCATGTTAGTCGAAAGAAACTGAAGCCTTGGAATCAATAAACTTGTGAGATCTAAAAAAGATTTATATGTTTGATTTATACTTTGAATATTGAATGTTTTTCTCTGCCAATTTTCATGATCGTTTTGTTTAATTACTAGGAGGCCTACTAGTTTATTTTTTTATTTCGATCTATCGCTAAATTAGATATCAAATCCGTAATTGTTGATGTTTCTAATTACTGAAGCAACCAAGATTTAATGAACTGCTTTATTTTATTAGATCTTAGGAAGAAAACTTTTGACAAAATTAAATGCAACCACTTGTGCATGTGTTGTTTTGCTTCATCGATCTCCTAGTTTTTTAAGAAATTGCTAGATTAAATATTCAGTGCTTGTCTTGGATTATTTAGTAATTACAGTTAATTAGATCACTTATTTTTAATTAACTAAGTCTAAGATAGATAGGAAGATACTTCCAACTGTGAATATTCAAATTATGAGTTAATTTTTGCTTGCATCGATGATCAATTTTAATATTCCAATGGTGAATGTTGATTGAGATCAATATTTGTTCCTTGATTGATTTCAATACTTTAATTACTTTTTAGCCCTTCTTAAATTTGCTTTTATTAAATTCAAATATCTCTCCTCATCCTTGTCCATATTGCATAAAAGTACACCAATTGCTCTCCGTGGGATCGATCCTTACTCTCACTACTACAAATAATTTTAAGAAAAGAGGTTCTATTTTTGGGTACCTTCGACAACACACCAAAATTTGGCGCCGCTGTCGGAAAGTAATTCTAGTTGAATTTTGTGCTTTTTGTGATCGTTATTTTTCCCCTTATAATTAATTATATTTTCGTTCATTTAAAAAAGAAAATAAATCATTAGTTATTCATTCTCTTTTTTTAATTATTTTCAATATTGTACTTGATTATTTATGGTTGTGACTCGATCTTCTAATCAAGGTGATTTTCAGACCGATCCAGAAATAGAATGAACTCTGCGCAGGTTAAGAAAGGAAACTCAAAGAAACGAGAACAACCTCGCTCCGAATTTTGTATTCTCTTGCAATTCTAATCCTGAAGAAGGAGTCATGGCTGCAAATAGAACTTTGAAAGAACTCGTTGCCCCTGATTTGAATCAACACCCTTTATGCATAACGTTTTCTATTTTAGATGTTGCTACTACTTTTGAATTAAAATTTGTACTTATACATTTATTACCAACTTTTCATGGTCTTGCAGGTGAAGACCCCATAAGCATCTAATGGAGCTTTATGTGGTCTGCACAAGTATGAAGCCAATGGGGGTGACTGAAGAGCAAATCAAATTAAGAGCCTTTCCATTTTCCTTAAAGGATTCGGCTAAGGATTGGCTCTACTACCTATCCTCCGAAAGTATTGTCACATGGAACGAGATGAAAAGATTATTCCTAGAAAAGTACTTTCCAGCTTCAAGGACAGCCAATATCCAAAAGGAAATTTGTGGGGTAAGGCAACACAATATAGAGTCTCTCTACGAGTACTGGGAACGTTTCAAAAAGTTATGTGCAAGCTACCCCCATCATCGAATTAGTGAGCAGCTACTTATTCAGTACTTCTACAAAGGCCATCTATCAAATGATAGAAGCATGATAGATGCTACTAGTGGATGAGCTTTGGTAGATAAAACTCATGAGTCTACAAGAAATTTAAGTACAAATATAGCGGCTAATTCTCAATTATTTGGAACTAGGCTAAATCTTCTATCTAGACACGCCAACGAGGTAAATATTTCTTCCCTAGAACAACAAATTGCTAGTTTAACTTCTCGTGTTCGTCAAATGGTTGTAGGTAACATACAAACAGCGAAGGCTTATGGGATTTGTTCAATAGAAGGGCATCCAACTGACATGTGCCCAACTCTTCAAGAGGAGCCCAATGAGCAAATAAACGTGGTAGGTGGTTTTTCTGGACAACCACAAAGGAAGTATGATCCCTACTCGAACACATACAATCCGGGATGGAGAGATCATCCCAATTTTAACTATGGGAATCCATAATCAAATCATCCCGTCAATCAAAATCGGCCAAGTTACCAACAGTACAAGCAGCCATATTCTCCTAAACAACAACCAAGCCAAACTTCTTGAAGAACAGTTTGGCAACTCTAGAGGGGGGTGAATAGAGTTTATATAGAAAAATAGCCAATTAAAAATAACTCTTTCACCGATAATAAATAATTAGAGTAAAGTACGGAAAATAAATGAAGAGCAGAAGAGCATACGCAAACACAGCGATTTTAACCTGGTTTCCCTCGTGGAGGACTAGTCCAGGCCTGAGAACTCTAGCTCAGGATTAAATCCACTATTTGTGAAATAGTAGTTTACAACCCGTGCCTTTTCTTCAGAAGAGCACGTCAACTTTTAACAGAGGATCGCAGTGGCGATTTGCTTGGAATTATCCAAGCGACTTCTTCGACTCTTGTACAAGAATCCTAACTGAGAGATGCTGAGCACTCGAGACTTAGGAGGCTTGTGGCTAGTAGATGGGAAGGGTATAGCTTATTGAGCTTATAAGAGAGAAGAGAAGAGAAGATTGGATGATTTGAAATGAGAGAATTCATGCCCTATTTATAGTGTTTTTATAGGCAGAATTCGGCCAGAATTCGGGTAGGAAAATTCAAAAATTTGGCCGTTGGACAACTAGCAACCAGCTAACCCTAAAATTAGGGTTCCTGATTTCTAGGGGACAGAGTTCGGCCCGAACTCTGTGTGGAGGCAGAGTTCGGCCCGAACTCTGTCTCCAGAGCACAGAGTGGTTCTAAGGGGACCAGTGGGCAGTTTTTGGTTCAGTGGAGCTTGGGATTTTGGGTAGGTTATAGACTAAGTTCCAAGAGCTCAGTATGACTCAGAGTACACAAGTCTAGACTCAATGAAATTATAAAATACAGACTCCAGAACACACTGAGAGCGGGAGACTGAGCTGTCATCTGTCTTGAACTGAATGCAGTCGTCGTGTGTCGTATTGAATTAATACAAATATTATTTAGTCAATGTAGTCAATATTTGGTTGACTGTGACTTTGTGTCAACAATCTCCCCCATATTGATAATTGACAAAATAATATATGTATATTTCAATATTTATACCTGGACACAGTTGATTGTAACATAGCTCCCCCATAAACGATGCCTGAGCTAAAAGAAGATAGCTCCCCCGTAAACCATGAACGGTGTCGAGCTAGAAGCTATAGCTCTCCTCCGTACAAAATGCATAGAACCTGTGACCTGATAGATAATATTTCCCAGAGCAAGAACAAGCACAGATATACACAGATATACGAATGCATAGAACCGGTGGCCTGATAGATAATATCTCCCAAAAGCAAAACAAGCACAAAACTATAAAAATAAAAATAAAAATATACATTATTTCTCCCCCTTTTGGCAGTTAGCAATATAAAGAAGCAATGAATAGTAATGCAACCACACCAGGCAGAGAAGAAACAGTGAAATACTAAGCAAAATAAGTCACTGACATAAAGTAAAACTATGATAAAGGACAGAAAATGTCATCCACCAAACCAAGTGGCCAACTCATAAACAGAGTACATAAAACCAGCTACATAAATCCATAATAAACTAAATAACTGAAAGCAAAAAGTAACTAAGATCATCAGCAGTAGCAGCAGCAGATCGAGCCAATCTCCATCACGGAGCACGAGAAGGTCCAGGAGAGTTGGAACGTCTGGGATCCACAAGAGCAGCACTCGGATCCAGGTAACGCAAGACCCATGGATCATCAATGCGATATCCCTCACGATCGGGATCCCGCTGCATGGGAATGGGCATAGTAGGATGATGGGACATGGAGTACCGAATATCATGCAGCGAGTTGCTGAGTGCACTCATCTGTAGGGTAGTGCGGTAGTCCATCTGAGCCCACCGATCAGCCTCTAAGTAGAAACGATCCTGGAGCATAGTCTGGATGGAGTCAAGAGTGGCAGGTAGAGGTGGTGCATCCTGACCGAAAGGAGGGGCGTCAGGCTCCTCATCATCAGAATGCTCAGAGGCCTCAGGAGAGGCGACAACTGCCTGAGTATGACGTGCCTTGGACAGGAAAGCAGGAGCAGGCAAGAACGGACAGATATCAAGTGGTATGTTAAATGCACGAAAGATCATAGGAAGGTACAGAGGATAAACCAGAGCTCGTGGTTTCTTCCTACAGTGAATCATCCAGTCCATCATTGTACGTGGAAGATTGAAAGAAATTCCAAAGTGAAGATGATAAAGAGCAGATATTTCAAGATAAGTGATGTCATCATGGGAACCTGTTTTGGGTAGAATGGTGTTAGAAATAATCCAATGAATATCAGAAAAATAGGGGTTGAGATATTTAGCCGTGAGCTTGCGAGGACGTGTGTATGGAGTACACAAATCATCTTTGAAGCTCTCAAGGGAAATTCCGTCGGGAAAACGGAACGAGCGAGCGTCAACTAGCTTTTCCCAAGAATTGGGCTCTTGAAGATCAAGATATTCGGCTAAGTCAAAGTCATCAAAAGATATATTGATACCTGCAACTCGTGAATAAATGTGGAGATCATCAAAGGTCATGTTGCAGTAGAACATTTGGACAGCATGACGATAGATAGCAGAAGTGGTAGTGACAAGCTCATCAAAGCAGAGGTCATGAAATAAAGAATCATATTGAGAGAAGATAGAAAAATTAATAGGATGTCCTGCGAATGCCTGACGATTCCGATAGTCACTAAACCAGTTGTTTGAGGCATCTAGTGAAACAAATAATCGGTTGTCATAGGTAGAAGGGTTTCGAAGACGAGGTGGGTTGAACAACGGATGAGGTGGTTGAAGTTGTTCAATGATATGTTCCTTCGTCGGAGGAGTATCCGAAGAGGAAACACTCTCAGTTCGAATCCTCTTTCCACGATTGAACAAGCGAGGAGCCATAAAAACTTGATAGAGTGAAGTATAGAAGACAAGAATGATACCTCAAATGATTAATAAACAGTGGAAGAAAATGACGAGAAACCCTTTTTCCTTGATTTTGAGGAGCAATGGAGCACTCTAGATCAAAAACTAGGGTTAGGGTTTGAAGGAAAGAGTTTGGAGAGGTGAGGAAGGAGGCAATGGTGAAGGAGAGAGAAGGAGTCCCGACATAAAGTCGGGGTTTGTCTTTGGTCGGATGAAATATTGACCATAGGATCTAAATTGATCCAACGGCAGAGCCAGATCCCGATGCTGGAACTTAGGGACCGAACTCGGCCCGAACTCTGTTATGGGCAGAGTTCGGCCCGAGTTCTGGATCAGTGGTCCAGAACTAAAGGCAGGCTGAAAAGATAGAAAAATTGATTAAGTGTTGAACAAAAGAGATTTTGAGGATAAAAGATTGATGAAAACAATGAAGTACATAGAGAGGTACACAAAGGTCATAATGAACTTTAGGAAAAATCAATTAGGCAATAATAAATCAGAACAAACCATATAATAAACAAGGAAATATATTGTAATTCAGTATTTCAAATTTGCCATGGGTTAGCTGCAGGGGCCGGATCCCAGCTAGCGGTATTCCTGAGGACTAGTGCACCGTGTCGCTTAGGCTTTTACGCCTTTTTGTCAGAAGGACCCTTTCGGCTTGTACCCATAATAAATTCGTCATAAAAGAATCAAAATATACTCGATATTTATGCAAGTAAGTCTCAACTTATAACTGCTTCATCCAAAATTCCGAGTTCACGACAAAGATAATTGAAGCGCTCTTCGGATAATGGCTTAGTAAAGAAATCTGCTAGCTGATGATCAGTGTTAATAAATTCTAAGTTAATCGTGCCATTTTGCTGATGATCACGCAAAAAGTGGTGTCTGATCTCAATGTATTTAGTGCGTTAGTGGCAGACAGGGTTTTTAGTCAAATTGATGGCACTAGTATTGTCACAGAATATAGGAATATGCATGAAAGATAACTTATAGTCTTCAAGGGTTTGCTTCATCCACAGAATTTGTGCACAACAACGCCCAGCTGCTATGTATTCAGCTTCTGTTGTGGATAGTGCGACAGAGTTCTGCTTCTTGCTAAACCATGAGACTAAAGCCTTTCCTAATAAATGACACGTGCCGCTCGTACTTTTACGGTCGACCTTGCATCCAGCAAAGTCAGCATCAGAGTAACCGATGAGGTCAAATGATGTTGACTTGGGATACCATAGGCCCACTGTAACCGTACCCTTAAGGTATCGAAAGATATGCTTAACCGCGGTCATGTGAGATTCCTTAGGATTTGCTTGATATCTAGCACATAGGCAAACACTAAACATGATATCGGGGCGACTAGCAGTTAAATAAAGTAAGCTACCTATCATACCTCGATACTTACGTTGATCAACGGGTTTGCCGCTCTCATCTGGTTCGAGTTTGGTTGAAGTAGCCATTGGAGTGCTGATTGGTTTGATGTTGTCAAGATCGAACTTCTTCAGCATGTCCTTGGTATACTTCGATTGACAGATGAAAGTTCCATTTGCCAGTTGTTTTACTTGCAGACCAAGAAAGTAGTTGAGCTCTCCCATCATGCTCATCTCAAATTCCGTCTGCATACACTTGGCAAATTCTTGACAAAGAGTTTCATCAGTAGACCCAAAAATAATATCATCAAAATAAATTTGAATTAATAAAAAGGTGTCTTTAAAAGATTTTATAAATAGTGTAGTGTCAATTTTCCCTTTTGAAAAACCTTTCTCAAGTAAGAAGCTACTTAGCCTTTCATACCAAGCTCTGGGGGCTTGTTTGAGGCCATAAAGTGCTTTCTTTAGCTTGAACACGTGGTCGAGAAATTTGTGATTTTCAAAGCCAGGAGGTTGTTTCACATAAACTTCCTCCTTAATAAAACCATTCAGGAAAGCACTTTTCACATCCATTTGAAATAATTTAAAGTTTTGAAAATTAGCAAAAGCACAAAGCATCCGAATGGATTCTAGTCTAGCAACAGGAGCATACGTCTCATCGTAGTCGATACCTTCCTCTTGGTTGTATCCTTGAGCTACTAGACGAGCTTTGTTACGTGTGACTGAACCATCTTCATTTACTTTGTTTCTAAAAACCCATTTAGTACCAATTATCGAGTGATTAACCGATCTAGGAACGAGTTCCCATACTTGGCTTCTCTCGAATTGGTTGAGTTCTTCTTGCATAGCAGAAATCCAAAATTCATCATTAAAAGCTTCAGAAATGTTTTTAGGCTCTACTTGTGAAATGAAGGCAGTGCTAGCAACAGAGTCTCTTAGTAATGATCTAGTAGTTACTCCACGTGAAACTTCTCCTATAACTAAATTTTCTGGATGAGAAGGTTTGAAAGAGAATTTCTTAGGCAAACCCTCCAGAGAATTAGTTTCGGTTGAAGTATTCATTGGAGTAGAAGTTGATGGCTCAACGTCATCATCAAGAGTACTTGCTGCACTGTTGTCTTCATCAAAAGTCACATTTGTTGACTCTTCCACAATAAGTGAGCGTTTATTAAAAACTCTATATCCCTTACTCTTGGCGGTATAACCAAGAAAGATACCATCGTCAGCTTTGGCATCAAATTTGCCTAAGTTGTCTTTTGTGTTAAGGATAAAACATCTACAAACAAAAACTTTAAAATAAGAAACATTGGGGGTTCTCCCAAACCAAAGCTCATAGGGTGTTTTCTTCGTAATGGGACGAATCAGTACCCTATTCAAAATGTGGCATGCTGTACTAACAGCTTCTGCCCAAAAATATTTCGGAAGTGAAAATTTATTCAACATGACTCTGGCCATATCGTCGAGAGTACTATTCTTCCGCTCCACAACACCATTTTGTTGAGGAGTTCTAGGACAAGAAAATTCATGATCAAAACCATTTGTATTACAAAAACTTTCAAAATCATAATTTACGAATTCGCCTCCATGATCACTTCGAATTCGAGTAATCATGTAGCCTTTTTCGTTTTGAACTTTCTTTACAAAAATTTTGAAAGCAGAAATAGCATCACTCTTATTAGCGAGAAAGAAAACCCATGTAAATCTCGAAAAATCATCAACAATAACAAATGCATAAAGTTTGCCTCCAAGGCTAGCTATTCTACTAGGACCAAATAAATCCATATGAAGTAGTTGCAAGGGTCTAGTAGTACTTACAGAGTTGATAGAATGAAATGAGGATTTAGTTGCCTTGTTTAGTTCACATTCGGCACATACCGTGTCCTTTTTGAACGTGATGTCTGGCAATCCTCTCACTAGCTTCTTGGTAGAAAGCCTGGATATAGCATCCATGTTGGCATGACCAAGACGCTGGTGCCAAAGTAGTCGTTCGTCTTTGTAGGCATATAGACATCTACCTGCATTGTTAGTATTTATAGAAAGATAGAAAATGTAGATGTTGTCCTCTCTTTTCCCTTCAAAAGCAATGTCTCCTGTTGACCTATCATAGATGTAGCAACTGTTTTGTCCAAAGTTAATATCATATCCATGATCAGCAAGATGACTAATGCTGAGCAGGTTATGCTTTAACTCGGTCACTAGACAGACATCCTTTATTACAGGAGAAGGGGGATGACCAATGATACCATTACCTATAATGTACCCTTTGAGATTGTTACCGAAGGATACGTATCCTTCTCTCTTCATCAATAATGATGCAAAAAGATTTGCGTCTCCCGTCATATGTCGCGAGCATCCACTATCGAGAATCCACTTACTTTTAGTTGAGGAGGGAAGGTCCACCTACATCAAGAGTAGATGTGACCTTTGGTACCCGAGTTCTTGAGGGTCCTGAAAAGTTAGTCTTTAGGAACCAAGCATATATCCTTTTATCTACAAGTCTTCTAACTCTGCACTGTGGTGAGATGTGTCCATGTAATCCACAATAAGTACAGATAGCATTCTTATTTATACTAGGGGCATGAGAATAATATCTATAAGCAACAGGATGAGAATGGACATGATGTGAAGAGTTAGCATGGTGAAGATGATTATGCATGGATTAAGTGGCATGGTGATGGTGTCTATGAGGCATAGAATGATGGTATTGTCTATGATGTGTGACTTGCTGATATTGTCTAGATGGCATGGCATGATAATTTTGTCTATATGGTATATGAGGACCTTGTCTATATGGCATTGCATGATGATTTTGTCTATATGGCATGGCATGATGATTTTTATGTGTGGAGTGATGTTGATTGTGTCTTTGTGCATGATGAGTGTGTACTGAGTGAGAATTGTTCTTACGTGCACGTGGTTTGTGAAAGTTTGTGTATATAAATGCATGGTTATGTGCTGCATGAGAATGACGTGATTGACTAGCATGAGTGGTATTATGCCCATGTTATTGGGTTTGAGGTTGAACAACCTGTTTACCCAATTTGGTTTCTAATCTTTTAGAAACAGCTTGCAGTTCATCAACCTTAATATTTAAGCCATAAATCTTAGTCATGGAAATCTTGTGTCTACTCTTTTCTTCAGCAAGCAACGTGTTGAGAGTAGTGATTTCTTGAGTTTGTTGCTCAATACGTGCTTCAGCATCATGTAAGCTTAATTTAAGCTTGGATACTTCATCAGTGTCATTAGTGGGTGATGTGTTTCTAACATTATCAAGAAGTAAAGAAATTCTTTGTATCTTATCTTCTAGACCTTTGATTTTGTCCTTGGCATGTTTATATTTACCGATGACCTTTTTATGATCATCGAGTAAATCAGTGAAAGCATCGCCAAGTTCATCAAAAGAGAAGTCATCCAGAGTTTCGTTAGATACCTTGTTAGAAGTTGCCATCAGGCACACAATTGCTGTATCTTGAGGAGAGTCCTTTTCTTCCTCAGAGTCACTTGCTTCACTTTCATGCCAGATGCCTGTGTTGGCATATTTCTTTGATGAGTTCTTTTTGTATGGCTTCTCATAGCGGTTGCTCTTCTTCAGGAATGGGCAGTCTTTTCGGACATGTCCAGTTTTCTTGCAACCGTAACAAGTTGGTTCTTCTTCATCGTCTTCTTGAGATTCCTTCTTCTTTCGATTGAAGCGAAGGAATTTCCTGAAGTTGCGAACCATGAGAGCTTGGTCTTCATCATCCGAATTATCTTCTTCGGTCTCATCATGATTAGCTCTTCGTTGATGAGCTTTGAGTGCGATCTTCCTGGTCTTCGGAGCAGGCTCTTCGAAGTCCTTGAGGTCAAGCTCGTGAGTCATAAGCTTACCCATCAAGGTCTCCATTGACATTGTTGTGAGATCGTTTCCTTCTATGATGGCTGTCACCTTAGGGTTCCAAATCTTTGGTAGCCCTCTGAGCAGCTTACGAATCTTCTCGTGGTTTGAGTACTGCTTTCCAAGCGAAGATAGAGGATTGATGATGTCGAGGAATCTTGTGAACATTTGAGTGATCGTCTCACTTGGCTTCATCTTGAAAGCTTCGTATTCTTGAGTGAGACAGCTTATTTTGGATTCCTTGACCTATGTGGTTCTTTCATGCGTCACTTCTAGAAGTCTCCATACTTCATGAGCAGTGGTGCATGTAGAGACCCTGTTGAACTCATTCCTGTCTATGGCACAAAATAAAGCATTAATAGCCCTAGTATCTAGACTTGCCTGTTTCTTCTCCTCGACAGAATATTTGTCGTGTGGTTTCTTAATGAGGTCACCATCGACAACTATTCTGGCGGGCTTTTTGTAACCGTCAGTGACGACAGTCCACAGGTCAAAGTCTAGAGACTTAAGATAGAAGCTCATCCTTGTTTTCCAATATGTGTAGTTAGTCCCATCAAATAGGGGAGGCCTATGAGTGGACTGACCTTCACCATGATTGGAAATCAAGGATTGTGTGGTTGCCATGGATCAGCTCTTAGGATGTTAGTCCTTATAAAGAGAACAGAGCTCTGATACCAATTGAAGAACAGTTTGGCAACTCTAGAGGGGGGTGAATAGAGTTTATATAGAAAAATAGCCAATTAAAAATAACTCTTTCACCGATAATAAATAATCAGAGTAAAGTGCGGAAAATAAATGAAGAGCAGAAGAGCATACGCAAATACAGCGATTTTAACCTGGTTTCCCTCGTGGAGGACTAGTCCAGGCCTGAGAACTCTAGCTCAGGATTAAATCCACTATTTGTGAAATAGTAGTTTACAACCCGTGTCTTTTCTTCAGAAGAGCACGTCAACTTCTAACAGAGGATCGCAATGGCGATTTGCTTGGAATTGTCCAAGCGACTTCTTCGACTCTTGCACAAGAATCCTAACTGAGAGATGCTGAGCACTCGAGACTTAGGAGGCTTCTGGCTAGTAGATGGGAAGGGTATGGCTTATTGAGCTTATAAGAGAGAAGAGAAAAGAAGATTGGATGATTTGAAATGAGAGAATTCATGCCCTATTTATAGTGTTTTTATAGGCAGAATTCGGCCAGAATTCGGGTAGGAAAATTCAAAAATTTGGCCCTTGGACAACTAGCAACCAGCTAACCCTAAAATTAGGGTTCCTGATTTCTAGAGGACAGAGTTCGGCCCGAACTCTGTGTGGAGGCAGAGTTCGGCCCGAACTCTGTCTCCAGAGCACAGAGTGGTTCTAAGGGGACCAGTGGGCTGTTTTTGGTTCAGTGGAGCTTGGGATTTTGGGTAGGTTCTAGACTAAGTTCCAAGAGCTCAGCATGACTCAGAGTACACAAGTCTAGACTCAATGAAATTATAAAATACAGACTCCAGAACACACTGAGAGCCGGAGACTGAGCTGTCATCTGTCTTGAACTGAATGCAGTCGTCGTGTGTCGTATTGAATTAATACAAATATTATTTAGTCAATATAGTCAATATTTGGTTGACTGTGACTTTGTGTCAACACTTCTAACTCTGGTATGTCTTTAGAATAAATTGTTAAGTCTCTTGCCACTAATACTTTTCAATTTCAACAGGAGACAAGGGCTAATATTCAGGAGACAAGGGCTACTATTCAAAGCTTGGACAATCAAATAAGCCAAATGGCTACAGCAATTAATAAGCTAGAGGAACAAAGTTCAGGAAAACTACCATCTCAAAAGATAGTAAATCTAAAAGAAAATACAAGTGCGATCATTTTGAGAAGTGGTAAAGAGATTGACATTCAAGTAAAAGAAGTACCTACATCGTCAAAACAAGAGGAAGAGAAAACAACTGTTACAGACATGAACCTCTCCAATGATGTTGAGGTATCCAATTATAAGTGTCTACATCTTTCTGATTATAATCCAGTACCTCATTTTCCTCAAGCTTTAGCAGAATCTAGGAGAATTGAACAGAATAGTGAGTTATATAAGACTTATCGTAAATGAGAGGTGAATATTCCACTTTTAGATGCTATCAAACAAGCACCTCATTATGCTAAATTTTTAAAAGAATTATGTATAGGAAACAGAAACTTAAAAGATATAAAAAGGTGAAAGTAGGGAAGAGTGTTTCTGCAGTAATTCAAAGAAAACTCCCTACGAAATGCAAAGATCCAGGAATGTTTACTATCCCTTGTAAGATAGGTAACAATAAATATGATAAAGCCATGTTAGATTTAGGGGCTTCTATCAATGTAATGCCATATTCTATATATGAATCTTTAAATCTTGGACCTCTGAATAAAACTGGTGTTGTAATTCAAATGGCTGATAGATCTAATGCATATCCTAAGGGTAAAGTTGAGGACGTTCTTGTACAAATTGATAATTTGGTTTTTTCTGGTGATTTTTATGTGCTTGATTTAGAAAATGGTGACCAAATTGCCCCTATTTTGTTAGGAAAACCATTTTTAAAGAAATCCAAGACTAAGATGTGCATAGTGGTACACATAGTTTGGAATTTGATGGTGAAATTATTAAATTTAATATTTATGATGCCATAAAATATCCTGATGATGATAATACTATTTATTCTATTGATGTGGTTAATTCTGTAGCACAGGATATTTTTGAACTTGATGGCAAAGATGAATTGGAAGTTGCCATTAGTGAGAATCTTGAAAAAAGCATAAGGAGTTAAATTTGAGTACTGATTTGCAGGAAACTGTTGCAGCATTAAACGATTTTCGAAAAATACAACCGTAAGGTAACTTTTCTTATATTTCTTTATAAATTTCTAACAAGAGGCCTTCACCCTCTATTTTGCTGGCCTCTATTCCAGACTTGAAGTCTCTTCCTAGTCACCTTAAATATGTCTTCCTTGGAGATGGAGGAACATTACCAGTGATCATCTCTAATAAACTTAGTATAATACACACTACCAGATTTTCACATATTAGCGACGACATAAAACGTCGCTAAAATGCATGAAAACATCGCTAAAAACTGTCAGTGACGTATTCTGCGACGTTTTCATGCTTGTCACGTTAATTCAAGTCGCTAACAGCGAAAACGTCGCAAAACGTCATTGTTGCAACATTTTCTAGCGACCTGGACATGTCGCCAATTTTGCGACGTTTATCGACTATTTGTCAAAAATTTAGCGACGCCCTGGCAATCGTTAAACGTTGATAGAAGTTGCAGGAATTAGCGACGTTCTGGCAACGTCTACCGACGTTTAACGATTGCTTCATACGGCGCTGAATGTCAGTAATATTCTACAAATTTAGCGACGTTTAGCGACTACTACCGACGTTCAGCGACGTCTCTGTTGTCGCTAAGCGTCGCTTACCTGCAGGAGTTAGAGACGCTAAGCGACTATTTTTTGCGTCGCTAAGTGTCGGAAATAGTCGCTAAACGTCGCTAAAATTGGAAAAAAAAGAAAACAAAATGACATATTCTACTAGTATGGTATCCCTACAGTTTAATAATTAACAATTAATATGAATATACCCGGAGCAACCCTCCGTTGAATTTTTTGGGTTCGTCGACCCCTTCGGTGGAACACTAAACACCGATAAATTCACATACATTTAAAATGAATAATAAAATAAAATATGAACAAAAGTACACATTAGAATTACAAATCCAGTCTGAAGAAAATATCTACGCAAATAAATGCAATAAATATCCATGCAAATAAGTCTACACACAAGCAACGAATAAAGTCTCAAAGTCTCAACAAATGTATAATATTCAAACCCAATATCATGGGTATACACGCAAACAATCAATAAACAGTCCTAACTAGGACTAATATGGAGCTGGAAGAAGGGCATCGCCCTACATCAGGAATAAAAACAACTCATACTGCTCTCGTAAAATCGACACCAACATCGATGAAGGCTATGACGTCGATGTCGATGAAGAAGGCAGTGATGTCGATGGAGTCGATGACGATGAAGGCGCACCCGAAGGATGATTCTGCTCTAATGTTGTTAGTTGCTGGTTGTATGAATCCATGGTAGATAACAGCCTCGTACTATTATCAACCATCGAATCATGCATCATCATCAGCCTCTCGCCCATGGACCACTGTGATGCTTGCAACTTCGTCATGCTACGTTGTGTCGACGCTCTATGATCAGTAACGCCACGCTCTGTCCTCTCAGTCATAACCATGAGCTCTATGATACTGTGCTCGAGCGTATCTAATCATGCGATGAGTGTGGCATCGTCCGTCTGCGGCTGAGACTGGGGCTGCTTCTGAATCCTTCGCAGCATCTCGTCACGGAGAGACTCAATCTAACGGTCAACAATATGCCAGACTCGGGCAGACTCTTGTGAGGGCTGCGGGCAATACACACTTACAGGGGAGGCCATGGAGGACTGTGTCGCAACTAGGGCACCAGAGGATCCCATACCGTAGTACGTACCCCTATGGAAACCACCAGCGGCGGTCGCCCGTAGCTCATCCTCTAACGGAGCTAGAGCGGACTACGAGGAAGTACCAGCCTCTTCCGCTGCAGGTGCACTAGCAGCCGCCCGCTCGTGAAGCTTAAGATACGCATCCTAGAAAGTATGGATACTTTATAATTGCTAATGTCTAATATACTTATTATTACTAACTACATGAATATGTATTTGCATATTTCCTAAGTTATATTAAAATTAACACAAAGTGTTAAAATTAATACAACGTATTATAATACTTACATAGGTCTGCCCGGCCCTCTCGTCAATAAGTTTCCCACCCGTCCGATGGGTGGCCAGGAAACGGTCACCATGTTGGCGTCATCACCCCTCCTTACCTGTTAACAATATATTATTTAGTACTATTTCTGAAATTTATCGGACTTGTATTAAAATAATATGCCAGAAATAAAATTAATATACCAAACGACAAAAATGTTCCGTCATCGGGATCGACCCACCGTACCACTTTGATGCCTTCTGCCTAGCCGCCTTGGCCTTCTGAGACCTTTTTTGTACCTTGGCACGTTAAATCTAGCCTTCATCGTAGTCTACTGATCAAGGGTGATCCAACCTTGGATCAGCTTTTCGGCATGATCACGAGCCTTCTGGTCATTGGTAGCATTACGGATCAGCTTGGCGGCGACGACAGGAAACACCTCCTCGATCAACTCGTCCCGGTGAGGTGGATAAAAATATTTTTGCTAGAAAAAGTAATTTAGTCAGTTATATAATGTGCATAAATAAGATGATTCATATTAAAACCAAATATACTTTTACCTTGAACTGCACAAACCAGAAGGCCTTCCTATCGTCCGATGCATCATAGTAGTTTATCCAAGGGCCACTATAATTGTACCTCAGAAAGTAGCCCAGGCATGTCTGTACCGACGAGGGACGATATATATACAAAGGTAATTTTATTCATGAAAAAATAAATTTATTATGAATAAATAAATAAATGATATATATGATGATAAACCAAAATACTTACTTTGTACCGTTGGCCCAGATCTCCGTCCTCGTCTCCTCCGAAGGTTCTATGGAGTATTTTGCTGATACCGATCCGTCGTCAACTCAGCCTCCTCCATCTGCTCATCTGTCTCCATCGTTGTCTCAGTAGGAGGAACACTAGATGAGGGAGGAGTCTCAGGCCTGGAACTACTCATCCCAGGAGTGCTGCCACATAATGTCGTGGTAGTCGGAGATATGGCTGGTCGATACACAAGAGTACTCGGACTCGAGGATCCAGAACTAGTAGGAAGTACCGAAGGAAAACCCGTCCATGTCGGGACATGCCGAACGATCCGCATCGTCCTGTCATACCTGATAACAACATATGATGATACAAGAAATAAATAGATATATACTACATTTTACAGTCAAAAATATAAAAGTATATTCTACAAGAAACATCGAAGTCCAGATAGTACATTCTACAAAAATATCGAAATCTAGATAATGACCAATACTAGATAATAACTAAGTCTACAGAATAGCCAAGTCTACATAATAACAAAATGAGACTACATCTCTCTCAATCATCTTCAGAAAAATTCATCTTGTTCGTCTTCCATGACCTCATCTTCACTTTTATCTTCGCCTTCGTCTTCATCTTCCTCTTCGGATAATTCTACCTCTTCTACATTATTAGTCGTGTAATATGTAACTTCTGTTGAGTCCACATCTATAATATTTGTCACAAGAGGTAGCTTATCCTCCTGATAAGCTTTTTCGTCAACGTCAAAGTTATCTCTAGCTTTAGTCTTGCATACTGCCCACCAGTCAGACCTCGTTATTTCCCGTCTCGGATAACTGTGAAGTTCACAAGCTGATCCTGACTTTATAGGGCAAATGGTTCATAGCCTTGATAAATACGCTTGTAGTTTATATCCACAAGACCATGCTTGTCAATTTCCGAACCTTAATTTTCAATCGGATCAAACCATTCACATTTGAACAACATGATCTTAGCAGGTTCTCTGCCATAATTATATGTCAACTCCACAATCTCTTGCAAGATGCCAATGAAATCATTTCCTGGATTAACGTCTTTGTAGTTCGAAGATTTGATACACAAATAACTGTTTTTCGTGGAATCAAGATCCAAGAAGCTGTCTCTGATCGGAGCATTTGTCAACATGAACCTAAAACCATTCATATAGTAACTTGGCCATATTTTAACGGCAGTAATTGGTCTCTTGGCAAGAGTTCTAATTGAATCAGTCTCGGGTGAAATTAGACGATCGATCTAAATACTAAAGAAGCTATAGTAGGTTATTTATTGTGCAGTTGCATTAAAAGAGAGTAATTACCAAGCTCCTTACATATGCGCTCAACCAGGAAGGGAAATGATGTCTCATTTCTTGTTCTAATTCTTCGTCTTTTATGTAGGACCTAACCGACCTTAACTCATCATTATATGTGCTGAAAAATAACGAAGCAACCGCCAATTAGTACTATAATATTAGCTTATACTATGACATTGAGATGACATAAACCATCTCATCATTAATTACTTACCCCTCTAGTTTCTCTACTTTATCCTCATCGCAATTGAGTAATATATACAACTGAGCAGTCCTTAGCTCTTCGTCATTTAAATATCTCTTCTTCGTTTTCCCCGAAAGCTTTTCGGACGCATTGAATACTTTCAGTATTCTATCATTAGATTCTTGATATTTGTCGTCATTTCTCAGAGCTCTTGTTCTATTAGTAGCAACATGAGGTTTGAAATACGTCGAGCAAAAGTTTGTAATCTTCTCGATAACATAAGCTTCAAAAATAGAACCCTCAACCCGTGCCTTGTTTTCCCCTTTTCTTTTAGGTGATTCAGATGTCGCTCGAACGGATATATCCACTGATAACCGACAGGCCTACCTATACGTGCCTCATAGGAAAGATAAATTGGCAAATGCTCCATGGAGTCAAAGAATCCAGGAGAAAACACCTTCTCGAGCTTGCACAATATTACCGTAATATCGTTCTCTTGCTTTTCCAGACGATCAATGAGCAACTTAGTAGAACAAAGATCTCTGAAGAATACGCTAAGCTCAGTCAATGGATCCCAAACAACCTGGGGTATGAATTCCAGAAATGTAATCGAAATTAACCTTTCCATGAATACATGATAATCGTGGCTCTTCATACCCGTCAGTTTGTTCTTTTTCAGGTCGACGCATCTTCTCAAGTTCGAAACTTACCCGTCTAGAAATTTTAGGCCTTGAATCCACTACAAACTCTCACTTTATTCTCCTTCTCTAGTGAGAAAATTTCCTTAGGCTGCTTCAACTTTCCATTCTCCTCCTCTATCAAATACAACGCAGGACGTCTATATATTTTTTCTAAGTCCAACATGGCCTTCGGATTGTCTTTCGTCTTCCCCTTTACGTCCATTACAGTATTAATTATGTTGTCAAACACATTCTTCTCGATATGTATGACATCAAGGTTATGTATGATCAGATTGGTGCTCCAATATGGCAGATCCTAGAATATACTTCTTTTCGTCCAGTTATGAGTGAGACCAAATCCGTCATACTTGTAGCCCTTAGCAGGCTCTTTAATAGTTCCTGGTAAATCTTTTATCTCTTTCTATATCATGTATCCAGGCCACCTTGGCAATGGATTAGCCTTCCCCACAACGCCGGCACGAAAAGCATTCATGTGCCTCCGGTACGAATGATCCTTCGGCAGGAATTGTCGATGACAATCGAAGAAGCGTGGTTTACCTCTGTATTTCAAACAAAAAGCCTTAGTGCGGTCTATGTAATACGGACATGAAAGATGGCCATGCATGCTCCATCCTGATAACATTCCATAGCCTAAAAAGTCGTCGATGGTCTACATACGTGATGCCCGTATCTGAAAATTTTACTTTCTAAAGACATTGAAGGTATTGGCACCTACTTTCCACAGCTGATTCAACTCATCAATCAATGGCTGTAAATACACATCGATGTTCCTCTTTGGATTATTCGGACCTGGGATAAAAACGGTAAGCAACATATATGGAGTCTTCATGCACATACAAGGCGATAGATTGTACGGAGTGACGAACATAGGCCAATACGAATACTGGGATCCCAAAAGTCCGAATGGGGTAAAACCGTCGGAGGAGAGTCCAATCTGACATTACGCAGATCCGAAGCAAAATCTGGATACTCTCGATCAAAGTGCTTCCATGCTTCTCCATCAGATGGGTGATCCAATACTCCTTTGATCTGTTCCTGCCTGTGCCAACTCATATTTTTTGTAGTCTCCTTCACCATAAAAAACCTCTGCAACCGTAGGGTCAACGGCAAGCAGTGCATCAAATCGGTAGGCTTTCTTGTACCGACAAACGTTCCTATACTACTGCCCTTGTAGCGAACAGCACCACAAAATCTACACACGTCTTTATCCTTGTTGTCTTTGTAGTACAATATGCACCCGTTGTTGTCACACCCCGAGTCGACAAACCGTTCGTCCCCGGTGTTACTTTGCCGATCTCGATCGTCCTCGCTAAGGCGTGATGTCGTACGAGTCTGGAATTAAACTCGTACAAGGCAATAACATTACATTGCTTTTTGTATTAATATGCCCAGTTGAAACTTCACAAATCACATCAGAATTTAAGACGCAGTATTGGAAGATAGAAATGCTTTTCATTCATAGCTTGCAACGAAGTGCAAGTCGTAATTACATTGGATGCCGTTGCGGCTACATTGATTAAAAACAGAAGAAAATACATTCGACAAGTTGTCTGAACTAACGCTTGCCGTCCCGTACATTAGCACCTTTATACATAAGTCGTCGACTTGAATTGGCTTTAAAATACTTCAGCATAGAAAGAGCTTCAAAATGCCTCTCCGTACTTCAGCTCCAGTTTAGTTGGGCACGCCCATCGTACCTGGGGAAATTGGAGGAATGGGATTAGCACACTTGCTAAGTGGAAGAGACGAACCCACTCGTCTAAACCGACTCTGATTGTTAGGGTAGGCATGCTTTAGAGTTGTCTTTCTATTAGAACTAAATGAATTCAGTTCATGTTCGATAGCCATCTTTGCGTAATAAAACATACAGTGAACCATAGCAGTTTATCATATTCCTTACCACGGCCGTGCTCGTCCCTGCATGAAAATACAGATATAAAATTTACACCTGCATAAGAGAATAGGTGAGCATGCTACTATCTTATATGCGGTCATTGATGTTACACATCACGTGGGACTATCTCAACGGCATTTCGGCCCGCTCAGTCTAGGTTGCAAGCCTGACTGACGGTCCTGCAATGCATCAGTGCCGAAGCACGATTATTCATTCACCTAGGTCGATTCGATTCCGATGCCCCGGATATCGATTCGAGGAAAAATATCAACTTGTGAACAAGCTGTCCATGACCATGCCAATACGTGAACAGTTTAACATATGCAACAATTTTGTATAGCGCAGACAGTATTGAACGGCATAATCATTTTCCCCAACTTATGCAACGATTCATTTTTCCCCAAGTCGTACTCCCGATTTAGCGTCCCGTAGGCACCAAATTGTTCGAGGCATCATAACCCACGATCGACGTTTCATAATATTTTACAGCACGTAAAATAGTCTATCTTTTTACTAGAACCTTAAACTTTCTGGTTTATGTGATAGACTTGTATTTTCAGAGTGAATTACTCTAAATTGATACATTTTTCCCAAGTTCTTGGACTTAGTGGATTGGCATACAATTAACTTGGCATCATTTGATTTGAAGGAATTCGAGACAAGGAGAAAGTTTACGGGACAGAGTAGAAAAGAAGGGGCCGAATCACCCACCGATTACTTTGCTTCGTGCGGGTCATCGAAGCGCTACGCAACGTCAATCCTTAGTTACGCGAGCTCCTGCAATGGCACCAACACTTCGTTAGATTTCCTTCTTTTCCCCTTGCATCAAAATTTGTAATTGCATCCATGAAAATGACGCGAAAGCACTTCAATCAAGCCCAGCGGCAAAGCTCCAAGAAAACCATACAACGGTCCGGTCCCGTCGAAGGGACTCTTATAGAGAGCTCACTCGCCGAGACGCAGCCCGCTGCATCTAGGACTTATTCCAACAGAAGTCGTTCCCTTAGTTGGATCGATTCTCGTAACTTCCGTCCAAATCGAGTTGAATCGATCCCGCAAGGCGTAATCGTTTACCAAGCTTAGCGATCGAGTCAGATGACCATCTAAGTTCCCGGCCGATCTGACTCAGCGCAAGCATATTATGAAGTTCCGTCTCCTATCGAAAGCGGGGTGCTACAGTTGTGACATACATCGGTTTTCTCGTATCCTATCCAGAGCGATCTCACAATCCTCTTAGACCGATAGAATTCTTTAGGCAACTTAGCACCCTCTGGAAAGATCTTTATTATCAACTCCATCAGTTGGTTGTAGCATCCTTGCGATATGTTAAAATTAGACTTGATGCTCAATAATCTTGTAACTATCTACAACGGTGAATGATCCTCACAACCAGGATATAATGGAGTCCTTACATTCTCCAGCAACTCCATGAACTTTGCAGCATCGGCGTTTGATGCCTCCTCGGTTGCATCATGATTTTCAGGATCGAAACTCGGTCCTGCCGTGTCAAAAACCATGCTCACCCACCCATCATCGTAAGTAGCGTAGTTATGGACATCCATATAAGGCTCCGACTCCGATGCTAAAAATACAAGTTCTCCGTATGAAGTCCACAGATAATAATTCGGCGTGAAACCCTTCCAGTACAATGATATGTGACTTCCACTTCTGGATGATATTTCAAGTTGCGATATCTCACACACGGACACTTAATTTTGGTACCGTCCATGCACTGAGGGAACACCTTGGCGAACTGTAGGAACTGCTGTACACCCTCTATAAATTCATCCTGTACACTACACATGTCATCAGGATGACGATTGTACATCCATGAATGATGCCGCCGATAATAATTCACATCCATTTTTATAT
The DNA here is from genome assembly GCA_029216955.1 of Iris pallida. Classification (NCBI taxonomy): domain Eukaryota; kingdom Viridiplantae; phylum Streptophyta; class Magnoliopsida; order Asparagales; family Iridaceae; genus Iris; species Iris pallida. The sequence continues at coordinate 46,142 of JANAVB010030653.1, read as the reverse complement.
ACTTCTGTAAGATAGATACATGCACATCGTTCAAAGGCTTGTAAAAGTACTAAACATGTTGTCTACTCTAAATCAACTTGATACTAGTATATTCATCTAACACTAATACATACTCTCACATACTTAGCCCACTAGCATATGATACTCATATTTCCAGGTTATTGATGCCCCCAAGTACTAAACATGGTATCAAACTTCTTCCTAACTACTACCCATACCTGAACTCAAATTCCATACTCAATTGGTACCATATATAATACAACACTAATACCCGCTTAGCATTATAATTATCAATGTAACATTTTTCATCTATGTAAGCACAAATACCGAACTTGCTGTTGTTTATTGGCCTACATGTGCCTGAGCACAATCACCCTCATCACACACCTCTATCAACCACACATACATACAGATACTAATCACCCAAGTCGTGTCTTAGCTTTGAAGAGTCATTCCCATGTTTGTGTATTGTACACATGACACATACACTGACACTGCATCGTATTGTACATAAGGCCAATACGTAAGGTTGTGTCTAAACTAAGATAGGGTTAGGGTCTGTGTCATATCCCATGTCGTATCAGTATATGTGTTTGTATCTTATTCGTGTCCATGTCATGTCTAAACTCAGATAGGATATAGGGTTAGGCCTTACCGGACCAAGGAAGGGGATGGCCGAGAGGAGGTGTAGGTCGGCCCTGGAGGAGGAGGGTGGAGGAGGAGCTTACGGTGGAGGAGGAGGGGGTCGATGGAGGAGGAGCTCGCGGTGGAGGAGGAGGAGGGGTCGGTGGGGGAGAAGCTTACACAGCAGCGGAGGAGAAGGAGGAGGACATCGGTCGGTGGAGGAGAAGGGCGGTTGGTGGAGGAGGAGCTCGGTGGAGGCGGAGGAGCGGTGATGGAGGAGGAGAATGGTGGGGGGAAATGAAAAACTTTTAGGAAATTTTCGAGTGAGAATGGGGGAAAAAAACCCGATCTGCTGGATAGTGGAAACTTAGTATCACGACCCGCACCCACCGTGAGGGTACGAGTACGTAACAGCGCCCAGTCTACGCCGCAGTGTCGACGCTAGAACGATGTTCGAGGTCATGAACTATAACTACATAATATGAAATACTCTCCAAAAGGAGGCCAAACACAGAGGTACAACTCAATCATAATCTAAGGTAGAATATAGCACAATGAAATAGATAAAAAAAATCCTCAACTGAGGTACAACAAGAAGTGAAATAATCAAAGTTAATAACTACCAGTCTCAACATCTCTAAAATATACAACTCTGAAATCAAGGACAACAACTAATCATGAAAAGGAAAAACAGTCTAAGCTATCTATACTAAGCAAAGTATCGTCCTCAGCAGCTGCCTGAACCTCCCCAGGGGTCCAGGTCGCGAGTGTCATCTAGTAGCACCAATACTTTGTTAGATTTTCTTCTTTTCCCCTTGTATCGATATTTGTAATTGCATCCATGAAAACAACGCGAAAGCACTTCAATCAAGCCCAGCGGCAAAGCTCCAAGAAAACCATACAACGGTCCGGTCCCGTCGAAGGGACTCTTATAGAGAGCTCACTCGCCGAGACGCAGTCCACTGCATCTAGGACTTATTCCAACAGAAGTCATTCCATTAGTTGGATCGATTCTCATAACTTTCGTCCAAATCGATTTGAATCGATGCCGCAAGGCGTTATCGTTTACCAAGCTTAGCGATCGAGTCAGATGACCATCTAAGTTCCCGGCCGATCTGACTCGACGCAAGCATATTATAAAGTTCCGTCGACTATCGAAAGCGGGGCGCTACATAATATACCACTAAGAAAAAGTTTCGTCCCGAAACTTAAGAACAAGGGTCTGGCCTTAATTTAAAGAAACAATGCAGGGTACTTCTCCTTCATCTCCGCCTCTATCTCCCACGTTGACTCCTCGACTGAATGGTTCCGCCAAAGCACGCGGACCAAGGACATCGACCGATTTCACAGCACCTTTTCCTTGCGGTCCAAAATTTGTATAGGCTCCTCCGAGTAAGACAAGTCAGTACGTAGCTCCAACTGATCGAAGCTAACCATATGACTTGGATCGTGCACGTATTTTCGAAGTTATGAAACGTGGAAAATATCGTGCACATCAGCTAAGGCAGGAGGTGGTACGATCCGATAAGCAACCGTCGTAACTCGCTCAATGATCTCGAAGGGGCCTATAAATCTCGGGCTCAACTTGCCTTTAACGCCGAACCGCATCACACCGTGCATGGGCGTTACTTTCAGAAACACATGGTCCTCGACTAAGAACTCTAGCGGTCATCGACGAAGATCTGCGTAGCACTTTTGTCGACTTTGCGCGATGCGGAGTCTATCTCGAATCAAGCAGACTTTTTCGATGGCCTGCTCCACCAGTTTCGGTCCAAGCACTTGTCGCTCTTCGACTTCATCCCAGCATATCGGCGAACGGCACTTTCTTCCATAGTGCACTTCGTATGGAGCCATCTGAATGTGCGACTGATATCTGTTATTATACGCAAACTACACAAGTGGCAAATGCGTATCCCAACTAGTCTTTAGGTCTATCACACACAGATGCAGCATGTCTTCTAGGATTTGATTTACCTTCTCCGTCTGACCGTTTCTTTGGGGATGGTACGCCGAACTAGAGTTCAGTTTGGTCCCCATCGCCGCTTGGAGGCTCGTCCAGAAACGCGATAGGAATCGCCCGTCTCTGTCCGAAATTATTGAGGCAGGTACCCCGTGCAGTCGAACAATCTTATTGACGTAGATTTGCGCTAACCGATCGATGCTCCATCCTACTTTAATTACGATGAAGTGAGCCGACTTGGTCAATCGATCAACAATGACCCAAACTGTATCATTCCCCCGCGGCGTCTTCGGAAATCCCATAATAAAATCCATCAAGATGTTGTCCCACTTGCACTCGGGGATGGCGATGTTCTGCAGCTCTCCGCCTGGCTTTTGGTGTTCCGCCTTTACTTGCTGGCACGCGATACCAGAAATGATTGCCCAGACAATTGAAGTAGTCAGAAAAGTCAGGGATCATCTTCGAGTTGCCCAAGATTGCCAGTGCCATTGGGCCGATTCTCATCGGCACCCTCTCGAGTTTTCTATCGGTGACCATGTATTCCTGAAGATTTTGCCTAACCGTGGCGTCATTCTTTTCGGCGTACGGGGAAAGCTTAGTCCTAGGTATATAGGGCCATTTGATATTCTGGAGCGAGTGGGAGATGTATCCTATCGTCTCGTTCTTCCGCCGTCGCTAAGCGAGGTGCATGACGTGTTCCATGTATCCCAATTACGATGGTATATCCCAGACCCCAGCCACATCCTGGATCATTTGGAATTGGTTGTTGGTACCAACCTTTCGTATGAGGAGAGACCCGTGTCTATATTGGACCGGAGAGAGAAGACACTCAAGAATAAGACTATCAAGTTAGTCCGAGTTACTTGGGGTCATCACTCTTTGGGGAAGTCAACGTGGGAGCATGAGGATGACATCCGATCGCGATATCCCGACCTGTTTGACTCGTGAGGTATAATGTCTTCCTTATGCCTCATGCCTCATGCCTTCGATTTCTTGCTTGAATGAGTGATTGATTGCCTAGTTATAGCTTGTATGTGATTAATATAGCTTGTTCTCGTCTCTCTAGCCTCTTAATTAATTTCTGAGGAGGGAATTCTTTTAAGGTGGGTAGAGTTGTAATGCCTGTGGTTCGTATTACGTATTTTAGAATACGTGTACGTATTTTATCTTATATTGCATGATTCCTTACTTAGTTTTCTTCATGGCTTGGTTTATTCTTGGGTTGGTTTGGCTTGGCTCGGTTTACTTTGGTTCATTATGAACCAAGGGTGAACCCCCTACCTACCACCACCACTGCCATTTATTAACCCCACTTCCTTCTCTCTCTTCATTACTCTTCTTCTTTCCTCCATTACTTTTTTACCTACCAGAGAGAGAGAGAGAGGGGTCTAGGCAAGTGCAACTTGCTTCATGGAGTAACTCCTATTTTATTACTTCATTATCTTCCTTGCAGCATTTTAACTTACTTTAGTACTTGACATTTCCACTTTCCATGGCTAGATTCTTGTAGATCTAAGTTTACTTTATTTTCAGAATTCTTGGGTTTTGATAAACTTAATCTTGTTATTTTTGAGTTTTGATGGTTTTATGTTGTAGAGAATTTCGTTCTGTCCCATTTTGACCTACGGAAGTTCGGATTTGGGCTCCGGATGATGGAGTTATGGAGCTTGAGAACTTGGCTCTCATGGTGTTCTTCTTCTCGGAATTTTGGAGAAGATGAACTGTGCTTGACTTGACCGCATGAATATTTCATGCGGCAATTGTTCTCTTGAGCCGCATGGCTGGAAGTACTTTGAGCCGCATGAGGGCCGAACTCATCTAGCCGCATAAACTCGCTCAAACCCCAGTCGCATAGTACTCTGTACTTCTTGAGCCGCATGAGACGCTACCCTTTTAGCCGCATGCGCCCTCCCCCTTCCTGGCCGCATGGGACCCCGCCTTTTCCAGCCGCATAAATTCCTCTTCCCACTCAATCGCATGCGCTCTTGCTCCTGCAGCCGCATGTCTACCCGCCGCATGAGGCCGAACCCTGCTAGCCGCATGAGACCCACTTGACTCCGGCCGTATATACCTGATTGGTCGGCCAGCCGCATGGACCTACACCTCCACCTGCCGTATGGAACTCGCTCGACCCCAGCCGCATAATATTCCACTCCTCTTGAACCGTATGGGCCTTGCTCCCCGCTGGCCGCATGAGAACTTCTTCCCCGCTAGCCGCATGTGCCTTCTAGTCCCGCTAGCCGCATATGCCTCCTTCTCCCTGAACCGCATGGACTTTGGACCCTGAGCCGCATGGCCCCTCCCTATACCTTGCTTTAATGATTAGTTATTATTATTACTTGATTGTTACTGATAATTCATATCTTGTAACCTCAGATCAGCTTGGGTCTCTTGATTGAATGCTGTACTATGATGCCCTGCACATATACCTGAACACGATAGTGACCCATCGTGGTGCACTCCGGACAAGTAGACATGGCATGACCTGATAGTGGCCCGTCGGGGCGCACTCCTGACAAGTACACTTGACATGATACCAGACATGATATATCTTGATAAGCTGTTGCGACGGCTACCTGACAAGACATGACCCGTATAAATAACCTGGATACCGTGGGCGATTGTGCTTGTACAAATAATCCAGTCCTGTCTTGCATCATGTCTAGGAGGGGACTCCTGAGTACCACGGTCAGGAGTACCTATTGAAATGGACTAAGACTAATAACTAGATTAATACCTTAGTCATAAAGAGATCTCCCAGCTACAGGCAATCCCGTTACCTGGACGCGCCTGGGATCTGTAGCTTGCTGTCGGGTAAGGCACATTTCCAGGACACTGTCATGTGTTGCACCCTTCAAGCTACCTAAGTTTACATACGTTTCCTGGACGATGTACCCACCTGAATTCAATCCTAATCTTTCGACCTGGGTAACCTGGATGGTCTGCAGGGCTTGTGGCTGTGGAATAATCTCACTGCATCTTGCTAGTAAATAGGCTAGTGATTACCCTAGTTAGTTAAAGTATCAAGCCGTAATTCTTACTTGGTCGTGAAATGATTGGATGGAGTCTAACCTGTCTAGTCTTGCCCGGATCTTGTTCCAGATTACTGCATGACCAGGATGCTTATATTTATTTTACCAATAAATGGTGAGAATCCCAAGTTCTGTTCAGACGAAGGGTTACAACCCCGGTCCTTGTTTCGTTTACGGGTTGTAACCTAGTTATCTGAATAGTTCCATGGTTATCTCGTCGTATATCATCCTGATGTATTTTCTTTATTTCCAGTTCTTACTTTTATTTATACTCTTGTGCTGATTGCTGGTTTTTGTTCCTAAGTGAAGCTTCCTTTGTGGCACTTGCTCTTTCTGGGGTCTGATCCAGCTGGTTTTGTATGGCCAGATTTTGGAGCAGCTCCAGAGGATCTACCGACCTTCCAGCCCGATGGTGGCGACTAGACGTAACCAGGGCAACGAGTGGGTTTATTTTTGATCTCCCATATATTGTAAAATATTCTTTTGAGGCGTTTAGCCGACGAGCACCTGTTTAGCTCGATTGTACTTACTTACTGTCTACCTACGGGCTATAACATGATCGACAGATCATAAGGTTGATCATGTATGACTAAACTCTTGCTACTTCTAATATTTTGTAACGACTAGCTTCATGATCAGCTGAATATGTAATATTTGGGACGCCTTATTATTGTATATTTAATGATCATACATCTTGTGACTTTATTTACTTGCTTGTGATTGAGACACTAGTCTTGTTCATGACCTTAAGAGATTGTTGGCTTGTAGTAAACCCTCATATATCTAGACAGTCGTGACCGTATAGCGAGATGGAATCCATTTCAAATACGTAGGTGGCTATGTCCGCCCCCGCTCTCCAGTATTCTGGTTCTGGGGTGTGACAGAGGCCGCGGGAGGGGGGAGGGGATGGAGGCCGCGGGGCGGGGGAGGGGCGGATGAAGGTCGCGGGAATGGGGGGCGGTGGCGGGGGTCGGGGGCGCCGGGGTCGGCGGTGGTGGGAGTAGGGGTCGCGGAGGGAGGGGGGCGTAGTGCATTAGATTGGGGCCGAGGGTGGGAGTTAGGGTCGACGGTGATGGGGTAGGGGTCGGAACACACACACACATACACACACACACACACACACATATATATATATATTAACCAATCTACCATTTTATTCATGAAGGCCGAAAAGGTCGGACCTTTACAAGTATACCATGAGGCGCAAAATGTCGATGCCTGTACACGTATACTGACAAAAGAAGAGGGAAACTAGAAACAAAATAGCTAAGCCGTGGATATGAGAGAGTTCCAGAAAGCCTCCTGGTCGTGCCTGCAGAGGGGTCTCCATTTGTGGTATTGACGAATGGTCTCCCAAATAAGTTGGTCTGCGCTGTACTGGTGGCCTTCGTATCTCGCCTTGTTTCGATTTTTCCAAATAACCCACGTGGCGGCCGCAGCGACGATCTGGTGGACATGGGACGCTGAAGCCCAGGTGGCCATGAGATGGTAAAATTCGCCATCGAGTGGCATTCTGTAAAGCTGGGAAAGAGCTGTCCAGACCTTGACCGGTAGGTCCCCCTGATTGAGGATGTGGTTGGCTGTTTTCGATTATCGATCAAAGCAGCAAGTGCACGCAGAGGCAAGGCTGAATCCGATTGTGTTGAGATTGTCGTCGGTGGGAAGGATTTTGCGAAGGGCTCTAAAGATGAGGAAAGACCACTTCTTGGGGATGCACGTCTGCCAGAATTGGGCAAAGGTAGGAGACGGCACCGCGTTGCCCCGAATAACGCTCCTAGCAGACTTAACTGAGAAGGTGCCAGCTCCGTCGGGTGCCCACACTAGCTTATCTGCGTCCGATCCGATCTTCAAGCTGCTACGACGAATGTATTCGGTCGCTTCGGTCCCAGTCCATGACCTGATTTTGATCCAGTTCCAGGTGTTATTAGGAGGGTCTCATAGATCCTTGATAGTGCTGTTCTTAGGAGCCGCCGGAGTGTTGGGAAGTAAGAAATCGCCTACCCAGCGCTCCAGGAAATAGGATGCTTCTCCTTCACCTACCTTGAGACGAAGTGCCGGTTCGGTGAGGGATCGCCCGTAAAGGATGTGATGCTAGGCCACGGAGGATCTGGTATTAGCGATAGCCTAGGACGGGTGGATATGCTTGAAGTATATGGCCTTCATGAATTTGGACCATAAGTTCTGACTGGTGCGCAGTGTCCATCACAATTTCATCGAGAAAGCGTTAACAATGTGGAAAAGTTTGGTAAAGCCCAGACCCCTTCTCCGGTGGGATGAGCCATGGTGTCCCAGCTGGCCAAATAGTATTTTTCGTGGACGCTGCTGTGACCCCAGAGAAAATTGCTGAAGATGCTATCGATGTAGGATAGGACATTCTTGGACAGGGGAGCACGCTGCCAGGGTGTAGATGGGAATAAAGGTGAGGACGTGATTGATGAGGATAATCTTGCCTCTAGGAGATAGGGTAGCGTTGTGCCAACCCTCTAGCTTCTTTCTGATGCGATTGGTCAGGTTCTCGAAGATCCCGGCGTTGGATTTCCCGTACACCAGGGGGCACCCGAGGTAGAGGAATAGAGGGTGCTTGATGGGGAATAATGTGGTGGTTAATATGTTAACCGCTTGCTCTCTCTTGATATTGTGGTGGGTGTAGATAACACTCTTGTCCGGGTTGATTTTCTGCCCAGAGCACCTTTCATAGGTCTGCAGCGTATTGTGGACGACTTCCACCGATCCTGCGTCTCCGGATGAGAATATAAGGATATCGTCAGCGAAGGCCATGTGGGTGATGATCGGGCAACCGCTAGCCATATGGTAGTGCTGGAAATTGGGCTTGGTCGATATCTTATTAAGGTTTCTGCTCAACGCATCCGTCGCAACGAAGAATATAGTAGAGGATAGCGGATCTCCTTGCCTAACCCCGCGAGTGGATTTAAAGAACCCGTCCGCTTGGCCATTGATAATCGTGGAGAACCACGAGTTGCTGATCGATCTCCACATGACATTGGTCTAGTGTTCGGAGAATCCGAAGGCTCTGAAGACCCAGATCATAAATTGCCAATCGAGTCTGTCGTAGACTTTTTCTACGTCTAGTTTGTTAGCAATGTTTCCCCCTTTGCTGAAAATTTTATGCAGGTGACTAACTCTTGAGCCAACATGATGTTGTCTTGGATGTTTCTCCCCCGAACAAAGCCACTCTGCTCCTCCGAGATGATCTTAGGTAGAAGGCCTGCCATACGGGAGGCGATGATCTTGGATATAATCTTGTTGGTAAAGGTGCAGAGACTGATAGGGCAGAAGTTTCGGAATGTCTCGGGATTGTCTTTATTTGGGATGAGGATGAGGTTGGTGCTCGAGATGGCTCGGGGGTAGGTTGCTCCCTGGAGGAAGGCGGAGGCCGCGTTGTGGATGTCGGTCTTGATGATATCGCAGCAAGTGCGGAAGAAGACACCCGAAAATTCGTTTGGGCCTAGGACGCTGTACTCGTCGAGGGCCCAGACTGCTTCTTTCACTTCTTCTTCCGTGGGAGGCTGTTCAAGCTGAAGATTGTCTGTGTCGCTGATAAGGGGGGAACCCCGTTCAGGAAGGTGTCATCTTTAAGAATCATTTTTTTGGAGAAAAGTCTGGAATAGAACTTCACGGCCTCTTCTTGGATACCCTTTTGATCTATGATGCTGTTGCCGTTGTCTGCGACAATCTGGTGGAGAGTGAGTTTTTGTCTCCGCCCATTGACGTAGGCGTGAAAGAAGCCAGAGTTGTTGTCCCCCTTGCTGTCCCATTTGATCCTCGCTTTCTGCATCCAAAAATTGGTTTCAATCTTCAGCCTGAATTTGAGGATGGCTTTGGTGAGGTTCAGCGTCTTCCTGGTATCAGGCGAGCAGTCGGCCATGTATTTCGCTTCAGCCCGGGTTACGTCGTCTTCCGCCTCGCGAATGGCTTGGAAGATATATTTATAGGCATGCTTGCTCCATACTGTCAGAGCTTTCCTCGTAGCCTGGAGCTTTATGGCCACACGATTAAGGGGATCTATGGAGTCCGTGATGTTCCACGCTTCCGTGACAATCCCTAAGAATTGAGGGTGCTCGCTCCAGAAGTCCATGAAGCGGATGCTCTTTCTGGGTTGGTTGGAAGCGCTAGTGATAGCAACCAGCAGGGGGCGTGGTCTGATTCAGTGGCGTTAAGGTGAGAGGGCTTGGATTTAGTCCCCGTATCTAGCCAGTGGGCGTTCGTTAATACCCTATCAAGGCGGGAGAATTATCGCCGATCGACTTCCTGCATGTTGCACCAGGTGAATGCGTTGCTGGTGAATGGGAGGAGGGTGAGGTGGGAGTTGAAGATGAAGTTGTTGAAGTCTTGCATGGCGGATAGGGGGGAGGGCGGCCTCCTATCTTCTCTTCTCTGCAAGTGATAGCGTTGAAGTATCCGATACAAAGCCATAGGAGGTTGTGGTTGTGGTGGTTGGTGTTCAGGAGGTCGTTCCATAGGTGTCTACGTTCTGCAATGTCGCAACTGCCGTGGACCGCGGAAAGGATGGCGCGCTTGGGGATTAACAGATGTTCCATCCAGCAAGATAAGACTTGACTGGAATCTTGGATGACACTAATTTTGACGGCTTTGGAACAGAGAATCCATATGTCGTGTCTGTCGGCAATGGTCGAGTGAAAGCCTAAATGCAGTTGAATGGATTTAAGTCTTTTGTATGAGATTTTGGGTTCGATGATGATCAAGATGTCGATCTTGTGGGTTTTCTTAAGGCTGGTGATTCTCCTCATCGTTGGTTTGTTCGCCAGACCGCGGACATTCCAGGAGAGAATGTTCAGCATTAATGGAGCTTTGGGAGGGGTTGGTTGGACCGCTTCGCCGCGGACCTGGTGTGCATGGACGGGGATTTGGCGGTCCCTTTTTTGTTCGCTTTTTTGTTGGTGATGGATGGTTCCCCCGACTTCTTAGGGGATGTGTCGAGGGAAGAGTTCTCGGTATATTTGGGGGGTGCGGTCGTTTCTCCTGCAGAATCGAGGTCGGGCTGCTCCGGGAGAATGAGGAGGGGAACGTCGGGGATGTCAATCTGGTCCCCTTCCGCTAGGAGAGAAAAACCGGCGGCGAGGACCTGAAGACCTGTAAATGCCTGCTCTGGCCCCAGGGTGGCCAGAGCATCGACGGCGGAGTTGCCGAGCGTAGTAAGCGGTTCGGCGACAATTAGAGCTGCTGGGGGGGATGCCTGCATTTCCTCAAGGGGGCTCTGGATTCCTCAGGGTCCGGACCTGGGGCTTGGTCGACGTCGATATGACAGACCGACTCAAGGGGGAGCCAATGGCTTCTGACGCAAGGGCGCTGAATTGATTGGACAGTGAGAGGTTAGGTGGGTGGTAGGGGATTATAGCTTTTTCTACTGAGTTGCCTCTGCTGGACTTGCCATCGTTGGAGTTGAATCTGGTATGGGAGTTCGGAGGTAGAGACAGGGGTGGTTGAGCCAATTGGTGAATTTGGTTTCCTTTGAGAATGGGTTCTGACCTCTCAGGTTTCTTCCTCAGTTCCGGGTGGAGGCGGAAGCAATGCTTCGATAGGTGACCGCGTAAATGGCAGTGCGTGCAGAAGATAATGTGGTTGTCCTAGATGATTTGCTGAGTATGCGTTTGGTTGCCGAGTTCAATGAGGATATGGTTGGAGGGGTCTGAGGTGAGGTCGAGTTCCAATCATATCTTAGCGCAGTGAGCTTTTGTCAGATTGCTGGTTTCGGCTGCGGTGGCCACGTAAGTCCCGAAGGAGTTGGCAATACGCTTAAGAGCCGCCGGAACAAAGCAAATGAGGGGGAGATTGGGTAAGGTGACCCAGGCGGCAACCGTCGCTGAGTCTTCCTTGGTGTTGAAGTTGGGTGACCACTTGATTATCTTCATCAGTTGGGAGTCTACCCTCCCGGTGCCTTTGGACCACACCGTCCTGTGGTCCGTGTCGGAGGATAGGTGTAGCAGAATATACCTCGGGTCTAGGGGGCTACCCTGTACTCCGCCATCATCCGCCAACCTGCAATAACCTCAGCCACCCTGACGAGCTTGGGGCAGCCTGCTAAGAATTTGAGGACGAAGGAGAAGGAGAATGAGGTGGCCAGGGACGAGAGCTCCTGGTTGGTGAACAGTACCGTTGGCATGGGAGATGCCTGCGGGTACTCGATATCTGGAAGGGTGATGTCCGGGAATAGGAGTACCGGCTTTGGGGTCCTGTCAGGACGAAGGATGTCGACGAAGGAGGTATGCGGGCTTAGAGAAGGGCCAGGGGCAGGGATGGCCGGAAGGGGGGTTGCTCCCGAAGACACAGAGCTCGGAAGAGGAAGGTTTGCATTCAGGTTGGGGGGGTGACCCCCAACAGGCCCCGGAAAAGCGCTCGCAGGAACCCTAGGGGGTTTGAGAGGGGGGTGGCGGTTGGGAGGCGCTAGAAAGGGGGAAAGCGGCATGCAGACAAGCCGCGTCGGAGAGCAGCATCACATCAACAGGTGGAAACCGTGGAAAGGAAGAGAGGGGAGGGTCCAGACCCGGTGCAAAATGAGAGGGAGAGCGGGAGGGGTAGGTTGTGCCCGATGGGGTCACCACTGGAGGCACAAAAGGATGAGGGGAATGGAACCGTCGGGTTGCGCCCACACCCGGTGCAACCGAAGGGAGGGACGGGAGGATCGTTCCCAATGTGGCCACACGAGGAGGCGAAGCAGGAGGGGGATGATGGGAAATGAAGAAATGGGTTGCGCCCACTCTCGCGCTCGCTGAATGCGCAGGGGGGATAGGGGAATCCCTCACAGCGGCTTGCGCAAAGTCCAGCGAAGGGGGGGTTAGCTCCCGGTAGCGTGGGGTAGGGTTGGGATGCGCCCCCTGCGGTGCAACATGAGGAAGGGCGCCAAGCGCACAAGAATGGTATATATATATATATATATATATATATATATATATATATATATAAACTTAGTATACAAACTTATATATATAAATATATATATATATATATATATATATATATATATATATATATATATATAAAATATATATATATATATATATATATATATATATATATATATATATATATATATATATATATATATATATATATATATATATATAAAATATATATATATATATATATATATATATATATATATATATATATATATATATATATATTATAAATTATATATATATATATATATATATATATATATATATATATATAAAAATATATATATATATATATATATAATTTTATAATATATATATATATATATATATATATATATATATATATATATATATATATATATATAATGGAGTAAAAAAAAAATATATATAATGGAGTATATATAAACTTTGGACCGAAACCGAAACCGAATAATAAAATTTAGTATATTCAAAACCGAAACCGAACCGAATTTTTTTAAAACCGAAACCAAACCGGATTTAGTATATTCAAAACCAAAACCAAAACCAAAACCAAAACCAAAACCGAATAATCAAAACCGAAACCAAAACCGAAAATAAAACCAAAACCAAAATCGAATAATCAAAACCGAAACCAATAGCAAAACCAAAACTAAAACCAAAACCAAATAATCTAAATCGAAACCAAAACCAGAACCAAAACCAAAACCAAGACCAAAACCGAAATCGAAACCGAAACTAAAACCCAAACCAAAACCAAAACCAAAACCAAAACCAAAACCAAAACCAAAATTTAGTTGGTGGAGCGAGCCAGAATCCTTTGACGGAGATCGGTATCGGTATCGTTACGAGAAGATAGATTGAAGGCGACCACGACCATTGGTGGGCGTGGTCGTGGTGGTGGTCATGGTCGCCTTCAGCCTTCCCGGGAGGCGACCCCCGCTTGCAATCCCGACCCAGAGAGTACCCCGGGCACAGACTCATCCCGCCGTCGATCTACCACGGGGCTATCGACACCTTCGTCGAGGGCATCTCCATCCGCTAGCGGATCTGTTCTGCCAGTAGATCCACTAGCGGTACCACCAGTTACTGCACAGTGGGACTCAGAGTACCCTCGGATTCAGTTACACCCGATTACTGGCGAGTACATGCACGGAGTAACGGATCCTTCGACGCCACCAGAGAGGCCGATGGGCGAGTTTCGACGAGAGCTATGGCCCGCAGGTGAAGCGTAAGTAAATTTAAGTTAATTTAATAAATTTGTTTCATTTATTCAAGCTAATAATCCAGTCGTTGCTTCTTTGTAGGTTTTTTCCGTGGGATGCTACCAGGCTTCTAGGGCAGATTATCCGGGCTAACTACCATGGCCCCTACCTTAATTTTTCTGAGGTGCCCCTAGACTAGTAGTACCGCTGGCTCGACGAGATGAAGGTATATATATATCTTATGATTAATTATTAATTACTCTTTAATCAATTATTTTTTAATATCATGATAATTGAATTTGTATGTCAGAGGTCCTTTTGGTAGTCCCCCCATCGCGAGGAGGCGATCCGCAGGACCTATAGAAGCGCCGCTGGAAAGAAGATCCGGGATGCGGTTTATGACCTTCGAACGACGCATTCGAAGAAGGAGTGGATCCGACAGTACTATTATGAGCAGCTCTTGGAGAAGATGGATGCTCCTACCTTCAAGTAGAAATCGGAAAAAGCGAAAGCGAACCGACGGGCCGCGGGGCTACATACGGGCGGATCAAAGCCCCACGCAGTGAAACTTGTAGAATTGGTGAGATACCACAAATTCATTCCACTATCTAATTCGGTACTATTAATATACTTAATTAATTAAATTCTACGAATATTTTGTATGCAGACCCAACGGATATTGAAGAAGGAAAAAGATGCTAACTCGGTCACCATGCACGATGTATTCCAGCATACCCACAAGAGGCGGAAAGACGGAAGCTTCATCGACGAGAGGCCCAAGGAGACGGATGTAAGTACTTACGTTTATGAGACTTATGTTAGAATTATAAGTATTCAAACTATAACTTAGGTAAACTTAGGATTCAGACTGTAACTTAGGTAAATTTAGGATTCAGACTATAACTTAGGGAAACATAGGATTTAGATTATAACTTAGGTAAACTTATAGTATAAACACATTCATTTGATAGGTTGCGTATCGTGAGGCCCTTAGTCGAGTTCAGCTATCTGCTGTCGAGGATGTCAGCAAAACAACGCCTGTCGGGATGACCTCTTCTACGGCCGCTCGCTACGATGACATGTTCGTAGATACCGTCGACGGCTTTAAGAAAGGGCGCCTGTACGGAGTCGGCTCCCTGGCGCCGTTGCATGCGGCGATTCCAAGATTTCTACCTCCCCCGCCTCCTCCCGCGGCCCAGGCAGACGATGACGTGAGGTCCCAGCTTGCGTATCTGAACGAGGCGGTGTCGAACTTGCGAGCGCAGTTGTCCATGTACTTTTCGCGTCCTTCTACTGCTTCCGGTCCGTCTGCTCCCCGTCCGTCTACTGGTGCTGCCAGTCCTTCTTCCGTCGGACGTCTTTATTTTGACCCTAGTGCCCCTATCGTACTGCCTCCTACTGTGACGGCCCTTCTCGACTTGATGTCACCAGAGCAGCTACGCCAACTTCCAAACCATGTCTTAGAGGAATTGTCGCCACACCTAGTGGAAGTGTACATACGTCGGGCGCAGCAGGGAGTACCAGCACCATCGGATGATCCAACTCCTCCTCCTTCTTGATATTTGTATTCGAATATTTTAAAAATATTTAAATATTAAATATTTGTGTATTTTGTGTGGACAATTTAAATATTGGATAATGTTGACTGTTTTAAATTATTGGTGTGTTATTTATGTTGGTTTGTGTTGGTGGATGTTTGGGAATGATCTGTTTTATTTATGTTGGTGGATGTTGAATGTTTGGATAATTTGTGTTATTGATGATGTGGATGTTGTGTGAACAGGGAATGCTCTGTTTTATGCAATTTTTTTCAAAAATTCCTTGTTAGCGATGGACCCGTGACTACCAACCGATGGAATATCCGTCGCTAACTCGGTCTATTCCAACTTAGCGATGGATGGTGACTACTCACCGACGGATGATCCGTCGGCAAGGTTATGGAAACATGAAAAAATTACAGGAACGGATGTAGAAGCATGGAAAATATTGCTTTTAGTCCCACATCGGAAATGAGAAGAAGAAAGGGCTCATTCCATTCTATATAGAGAGCCCCCTTGCCTCCTTTGAAAAGGACACCAAAAATAAAAAAAGAAATGAATCACTCAATTGAGTCACTGGCTGTCATGGCGAGGATGAGTTGGGTTCTGAGTACTAGGTGTCTTCACGGGCCAGTATAAAGAAATCCAAGGCGGCACGGGTCATGCGCTTCAAACGTGCTATGCCAACAGTAAACCAGAGATACACGCACAAAAATTATACACGCACCATATATGAGCCGACTCTTAAAGTCCCCCTCCCACTTGGGTGCAGCTATTACGCTTGAACTAAGTCGGAGGGGAATCTCTTGCTAAAGTCCCCATCTCACTTGGGTACAACTATTGCGCTTGAACTAAGTCAGGAGGGAATCTCTTGCTAAAGTCCCCCTCCCACTTGGGTGCAGCTATTGCGCTTGAACTAAGTCGGAGGAAATCTCTTGCGAGCTAGACCCCATACAGCCCATTAAGAATATCGAAGTTTTCAACTTGGACTCTTCCTACTACGCACCTTCGAGTGCTAAGTTGAAGAAGTCTAGGGCCATATCGCATATTTTATGCACGGGCCTGTCATAGCTCGTCCTGGCTCGCAGTGGTTTACTAGCCTCAGACCAGGGAGCCAATATGATGGTCCCAAAAGTCTCCCTACAACGATCGAGTGCAGTGCTATACTAGCCGGTGATCAGGAAGCAAATATGATGATCCCAAAAAAGTCTTCCTATAACGATCGAGCACAGTGCTTTACTAGCCGGTGATCAGGGAGCAAATATGATACCTACGCACCCGGGCGCTCGGGATACCCGGGCCCACAAAATGGATACGAAGGTAGATCAATCTGCTATCAACCTGCGAGAGGTGATTACTCACAAACGCAAGAAGAGAGAAGCAGCCTTGGCATGCGTGAGCCCCTTCCAGGACATCACTGCACCTAAGCCATCATCAACTGCCGCTGTCACAAGACTGGCTCCACTATCAAGGCAGTCTGTGTTCCAGCGACTACAACCTACTGCGCCTTTCCAACATCATCTCAAAAATATGATGCCAATTGAAGACGTTGTAACTGTCTGCTCTCAACTAGATGCATTACTCAGATGTCTCAGTTAGGTGCATCGCCTCAGTCAAGTGCATCACAATCTTCTGAAAGAGTCTACCGTCAAATCTTCTTCGAACAAGGAGATTAGTCAAAAGAAAGACAAACGAAACTTCTCAAATCGTGACGTTCGGCACAACACCTCCTCCTAGGGTCTCCATACCCATCCAGCCAAAAGATATCCTTCATGCGGCTTAATTATGAAACATTCCTCATGCGGCTCGGTCATGAGACGTCCTTCATACGACTCGGTCAGAAGGCATTCCTCATGCGGCTCGGTCATGAGACATTCCTCATGCAGCTCGGTCATGCGACATTCCTCATGCTGTATGGTCATAAGACATCCTTCATGCGGCTTGGTCAGAAGACATTCCCTCATGCGGCTCGGTCATGAGACGTCCTTCATGCAGTTCGATCACGAGACATGCCTTAATGCGGCTCGGTCATGAGACATTCCTTCATGCGGCTCGGTCATGAGACATTCTTTCATGCGGCTCAGCCATGAGACATTCCTCATACGTCTCGACCAGAAGACATCCTTCATGCGGCTCGCCACAGAAGATTAGTTGATGCACGTGACAAGTTGACCAGGTCTCAACTGCTCAGATTTGCTACAACGATAAATCATAACAAGTCCTAATAAATCTCCAGCTATCAGTCACAGACCGAGTCTCGAGGCATGATTACGGCCATGTGGCACAGGGATTTACCACGTGGTCATCTATGCGGCACAAAATATCCTTCATCCCAAAATCACTATAAATAGCAGGGTGCCACACCCCTGCAAGATGGTTGGCAATCCAAGGCTGGCAACCTTCAAAAAAGAAATTTCTTCAAGAGCTAAAGACTACGTCAGATAGTCCAAGGAGTAAGGCAGAGTTAATAGCACTTTCTCGAGCCTCTACCGTCACCCCCAGAATCAAAATTAAACAACTGTACTTAGATTATTTCCTAGGATTTTTTTTCAGGCTTTTTTTTGTACAAGCGAGTTTGTAATCAGTTACAGTATTCTGCAATACATGTCTTTGATTTTTATGGCAAATACGATGGCGACTCTGCTAGGAACATCCTTCTCTTCTGATGAGAAGTTGGTGATGCAATCTCCATGCTCGGCTCTACACAGCAGATGCTTGTGGTTCGTTTTGACCAACAAGCCTTCGAAGAATTGCTCTCTGAAGGGAGCGCCAGCCCGTCACAGAAGCGAGCCAACCTAAAGAGGACTCACAGGACGTCGGCGTGCAAAACTGTTTCCCTCGACCAAGTTCTCGAAGAAGCTCCTTCTGCAGCCCAAGACGGTAACCAATGCTCTCCTGCGGCTTTGCTTCTAACCGTAGAGGACCCCACTGTCCCTAAATCCAACAGAGAAAAATACTACGATGTTGAGTTTTTGGGGGCACAAGAGAGATGGGCAGTCTGTCCATGCGGCAGCCAACTCTGGTCGCAAGCAGACAACTCATGCGGCAGCTAACTCTGGCCGCAGGCAGACAACTCATGCGGCAGCCAACTCTGGCTGCAGGAATATGGCCCAGGCAGCAACCAACTCTGGCTGTTAGAAGATGGCCTATGCGGCAGCCGCTCTGGCAGCAGGAAGATAGCCCATGCGGCAGCCAATCCTGGCCTCAGGCAGAATGTCTCATACGGCCCTGTCAGAAGCTCTGTGTTCAACCATCTCTCATGCGGGCCTGATTCCATACAGCCGATTTGAGAATGTGGGATATATGAATCTAAACTCTTTTTACTATACGCCTTCGGGCGCTAAGTCAAAAAAGTCTAGTGCAGTGCGGGCCGAACAAGCCCAGTTAACTGTCCAAGTTACTGACTGTCAGTGGGCCCCGTTAACTGTTATACGGGCTCCTGATAAAAAGTTGTACAGAACCACCCGCGTCCAGTCCCCCAGGGCTAACAGACAGGGTGGGTCTTTAAATTCTCCTTCCAACGATCCAGAGCAAGTGCTTTTACTAGCCACGGATCAGGAAGCAAATATGATACCTAAGTACCCATGCGTTCGGGATACCAGAGTCCACAAGTTGGGTGCAAAGGTAGATCACATTGCTACCGACTTACGTGAGGTGATTACTTACAAACGCAAGGTGACAACATTGGCATGCAATGAGTCCCTCTCGGGACGTCGTTGCACCCGAGTCATCATCTACTGCTGCGACAAATCAGCAGCACCTGAAGGTTGGCAGTCAGTTTTCCAATGACTGCAGCAGCCAGCACCTGTCCGATAATAACTCAAGAAACATGTACAAATTTCGGAGGATGAGGAGTTTCCTTTTGTCTCCTGTAATTCGACTCAAAAGGTTCCTCCTCGCAAGGGAGAAAAGAAGACAGGCTCTTCCAGCCTGGAAATCTCGGCCAGTATTGCAAGGAGACCCTCATTTGGAGGGTTCCTACCGACAACCACAGGGGGTGTCTATTTAGGCACTCGATCCAAAAAGAAGCTTCCAGCACCCGGGGGTGCACCTTCGGCCTCTTTGAGAGTAGATGAAGCTGGGGTAGCAGTCCCCTCAATATATGCGACAACCCGGTGTACCAAGAGCACATACAGGAGGTAGAGGTCCCCAGAACTGTGCAACAGACTTGGACTTCCCTGAGGGCCACCACCCTCACAAAGTGATACGGCTTCCTGCACAGGGGGTAGCACCCCTTCCGAGTCCGAGGAAGATGACATTCCGACATTCACCGATGATTTCTCTACACATGGGTACGTCACAGAGAACACCACTGCTATGATTCTTTCCACCTCTACCCACGTGAGGACAGTCTTTACGGCTGACGATGATCATGAAGCGCCTTCTGATCGACAACGTCTAGAAGTACTTGAAGCCATGCTCCTGTCCTTGGTCAAGTCTGTAGATGAAATCAAAGCCGCATTGCCAACTCAACCAGCAAGGATGCTCGGACAAACAAGCTTGGGACCCGCAGTCAATACGGACTCCAATATGACTGCTCCTCCTTTGGGTGATGATCCTTTAGGAGCATCCGTTCCTTCAGCTGCGGATGAAGCCAAGGAGGCGAGGAAGGAAGTCCAGGAGCTTCGAGCAATGTTCAATGCCCGAGACTCCTCTCGGGACCTCAGAATACGGCAACCGTATCCCGTTGCATGGAGAGATATACCTTTTCTACCACGGTACAAGCCATTTTATATCGATTTATATGATTGGAAGACCTCTGCTAGTCGGTACATGACTTACTTTGAAGTCACAACCGACTACTTGTCGCATAGTGATACCATCCTCACGCAATTATTCATCGGAGCATTGGAGGGGATCGCATTCGACTGGTACCGCAACCTTTCCAACAACTGCATCCATTCTTTTGACGGCTTCAAGCACATGTTCCAGGAAAGATTCTTACGAAGTGGGGCATGATGTAACGATGTTATCTCTTATGGACGTCGTTCAGGGAGAGAGGGAGCTAACAAGGAACTATATCGAGCGGTTCCGCCAAACAGCAATAAGATTGTCCTAAGGCAATCCCAAGAGCTCCTTGATTGAAATCTGCCAGAAGAAGTTGCTCTCCATAATTAGCCTCTGGATGGGTGACGATCAGTTCAGGGATTGGACGACCTTCATCATAAGTGCTACCAATACAGAGGCAAAAGTGAAGAAGGCTCGCCAATTGGGATTACACATCCCAAACGGAGAGGATAAGGGCAGACATCCTGGTTCCACCTCCAACAACAACAACAGTGGTGCCACCTCCAACCGAGACAATAAAGGTAAATAGGCCATGGTCGCTGATGCGACCCAGAAGCCCGAACAAAAACAAGCGGAAGGTCAGTGGCCCAAGGTAAATTACCCATTTGAAGATAGTCATGTCAAACCTATCTTCGATATGCTCTTGCAAGGGGGTAGGATCCAGCTCCTTCCACCAAGGCTCGATCCCCGAGCGGCAGAAGTGGAGGACCCAAAATATTGTCACTTCCACCTGACTATCTTTATCATTCCACTCATGACTGCTTCCAATTAAAACGGTACATTCAGAGTCTTATCAACTCCAAAGGTCTGTCGATAGACTTTGAAGAGGTTACCGTGGCGGCGAACATGGTGTCAATTCTGTTCAGCAACTTCCCTCCAACAAGAACTCTAGACGGGATAATACCTGTCCTCGGACAACGATGGAGGTTACTAATCTTTCATCCGTCCGGAGCCAGACATCTGTATTGGTACCTCTCACCATATCGCAATGAGAGATCATGTGGGTGCATCCAGACTTAGTGCCCGAAGTTAAACAGGAGGTGTCATCTCCTACCAACAAGAAAAAGGGTAGGAAGCCTAGATCCTGCCATGCAATTTCAGCCGAAGCTGAGGAAGCTGCAGCCATTGTCACCCGATCTGGAGCACAAGTCCAGTCCGTACGGGATAGTTCAGTCGAAGATCCTCAGCCGGCAACGTTGCCTCCCTCTGATGTTCTAAGGTCATCTCAGCCTCTACTGGCGGATAAGTCTAAGCCAAAGAAAACTCGCTTCGACAGGCCACTCCGTAACGATGTACCTCAGGGGCTGGAGAGACCTTACAACTTTGACAAATTAGTACAATTGGCTAATACGCCAGCAAAGTTGTCGTTATACGAGCTTCTAAGTGTAGCCTCCCTTCCCGAAAATTTTCAAAATATTTTTTATTATTTATTTGATTTAAAATGGTGGTTACCCGAAATCCCCAATTATTTATTTTATCTATATTATTAATTATTGCATATTTGTAATTAAATAATCAGTTATATAGCTAATATATATATTAGCACTTATTGGTAAAAAATAAGGGAAAGAAGGGGTTCTTCTCAAATTTATCAATGAGGAGGGACCAATATATAAATTCTATTATAGCAAGGGGGGGGGGGGGGTGAATGCAAGTCTGCCCTTATTTGAATTCTACTTAAACCCAACTCAAATTCTCTCCTCTTCCTTCCGAATCCATATAGTAGTAGCCAAATCAATTCAAATTTAATTTGGAGAAATCTTTCACTTATTCTCAAACCTATCTAGGCTGGTTATATAAATGAGATGGAGGCAACCGATCCCTCTACGAACCCTAGAATCCCTCTACACCATCTGTCGCCTGAGCAACTATCAAGTTCGTGAGCCTTCTCCCTCGTCGTACCTTCGAGCAATCTCTCAAAGAGAATCAAGCAACAATCAGGTAAACATCTTAAAACAAATTCCTGTCTTTGGTACTTAAGACAACTGTTCGAGGAAAACCCTCTAAAGGGACCATAAGTAATGTCAAAATATTATATAGATTAGCATGTACCAAAGCAATAGAAGCTCTGGGATTTGTAGTACCTATTGCAGTAATATGACCAGTGTTCATAAGGGTACTATAGTATATCAGAAAGGACTAACAGTAGTTGAGAATTCATGGGTATACATGGCAAGAAATGCAGGAACAGGGAACCAGTGTTATGATAGAATGTCTGGGTACACAGGTTGGGGTGTCACGCCGGCCTGTGACAGGAAGGCATGCCTCACTGATATTGAGTATCAGTAACGGAAACATGTAGGTGCATATGGAATACCTGTACTTATGTTTGCAAGGGTTAATAGGTGACCAGTCCTATGCTAAGGAGTTTTTCTGTTCACCCTTGGAAGTCAGGGCCCTGTCCAAGCAAATCAACAACACTAATTGCTAATACCATTGCTGCTGTTACACATCCCTCTTCAACTGAGATTTTGAGATAGGAATTGTACAGTATCAAGAAGGATTCCTGTGTCTGATAGACTGCTGCTATAACAAGTTTATTGACACATAAAGTGTTTGCTTTCCAAGAATCTTAGTCTGATTGGTTTTCTAGTAGATTCTCCTAAACTATTTTCTTTTCCAATAGTAAAGGGTAATTGGACAAGGAGGCCTCAGGACCAAGTAGGCTTGTGTAGGTAGAAACTGTGATTTGAAGCATCATTTACATATTGTATACTGTAGTAAATAGTAGCATTTGTTTCGATGCATGACAATTGCATACACCATCTACAGTAAGTTTCAGGAGTACCATTTTACTCCAAATTCATAAGTCTTCTCCTATTGTTTGAATGGAGTGCCTTGTTATCATTCTCCTATCTTGGCCTGCCAATCTTTTACATGGTATTTAGAACTACCACACGTAGCACTATACATGTTATCTGTGAATGCACAAGCCTTTTACTCTTATGCTTCAGTCTTGAGTGTTAACTCTTGCAGAGCCCATAAGTAAATATTGGAGCTGCACTACCAGCTTTGAGATTAAGATTATCATGGCAGCAGGTTTCAGCTATGAACAAGAGTACATGTGTGTATCAAATGTCCAGGGTTTATACATGGCTGTTTGCACAAGATATTGAGGTTTCATGCAATGTTCATTAGTCCCAGAAAACAGGGGTCGAAGGTATCTATAGTTAAGAGGAAGGTTTTAGGATGACGTTGGCTTTAGGCCTTGTGTTCAGGTTCTTTTTCTGTTGCTAGGTCTATGTGGGTGTCCTTGCTGTAAGCAGCAGAGAGAGCTTGGCCATCTAGCCTATGTAGATGAGTGAATGGGTATTTAATTAGTATCAGGAATTAATTAGTATTAGAAATTTGTTCGAGGCCTATGGGTAGAAGTCTGTGCAGTGCACATTATATGACTGTATAGCAGGTAACCCACATGGAAGGATGCATCAATTGAGGGGTACAAACTGTGAACTATTGGCAGGGCATGGTACCAAGTGTAAGGATTAACTGCTGCTCTGTATGAAGGGGGCTCTGTTAACAAAGGGTATCTATGAGTGCCAAGTTGTGTTGAAGTATCGGATTATCCATCCTATAGCCTGCACATAGGATATGGGTGTCATGGGTACAGGAAGAGGTATGCAAGCTTTGGGTTTAAGCTGCCATCCTAGGCAAGTATTAATTTACTTGTATATCAAGAATTAGAAGTATAGTAGTAGATTAAGAGGCATGGGCATCAGAACACTCCTTGGAAGAGATGACTGAAACTTTGTATATTGGTTGTGGTAAGTTGATAATATGTATCCAGGTTGGATATATGTATATCAGAGGGAAGTTGGAAACATCTACAGGAGATGGCAACAAGAGAGGAAGCCTGAGCCGATACATATTCGATTTAAATGGTGATATTGGGTTGAGACGTTACCAGGTTTTGGGTCGAGCATTGCATGACAGATGTGGTGACGGCAACTACTAATGATGTAGACCCTGAGTATCACTGGTAACAGGGTACAGGTACCAGCCTATAGAGGAAAAATATCTAGGTTGTGTTATATGTTTAGGAGCAGAAATGGTGAACAGCAACATTCAGGTGTACTGGATTAGCAAAATCACCTTGGAAGATTATGCAAACTGTGAAATACAACACAGGTTAGGTAAATCAGTAGTGTCAAGCTCCAAGGAAGGAGTAGTGAAACTAACTAGGTATTTTAATAACAGTAGTTGTGTGGAGTCTTGTTGCAAGGAACTTAGGAGTATGACCATTAGTAAAGGGTTGTGAGGTCAGTTTGAGTATCCTGTGTGAGACAGGAAGCCATATGTGAAGAGTTAAATGATCGGTATGGACAGAAGGGTTGAGTACAGGCTTGAACATGAAGAGAGTTGGGGTGAAGACCTTGACAAGCATTCCAAACACACCTAAACTCTTGGGAATATGTGGCAAAGTTTCCATAGTCATAGATATATACATACACATGTGTTTTCTACCTTAGTATAGATAGTTTTGGTTTTTGGGACTTGATTTGGGATTGACCTTACCACAAATCAACCTAGAGGATTAGCAAACCAATATGTTAAGGCAATGAACAAAGGTTGTTCCCCAAGAGTAGCTTATTATTTCAATTAGACTCCAAATATAGGTAAAAGGGGAGGGATTAACTGACTATGGAAATATTCTTATTATAATCATTTTCATGGTGTTAATTAGATTTAATTCACAATACAGATTACTTGGACTCCAAACCTTTACTTGATCATTACTCGCAGCTCGGGACGACAGGCAAGTGCACTTTCTGATTGCTTTCCGATTCATAGTAGTCTTTTCATTTCATGTCTATACATATATCTTGCTGCTTGTTGACACGCTCGTCACACGGAGTTGTCGGGAGGGGAAATATCTTAGTAGACATGTGGACTACCCAGAACTATCCCAGTGTCTCTCGTGAATGCTAGCCGCTGCGCACGATACGTGCAGTGTGCCTTATTTACCCCCTAGCCGTCCACATGTCGAAACGGATATTTCACACCACCTAGATAGATGTCTTTTATTAGTTTTTCCTTGTTTATTTCTCTATCGTGCTATGTCATCAGTTTTCTACAGCTTTCATATCTCATATGATATTTTTATGTCTTGTCAATTCTATTGTGTTTTGTATTATCGTCGGTTTGTGTACTTGTTCCATTCCTGACTGGAAACCAATATTTTTCAGGTAGCCGTGATCACTCTTAGCACTGGGAAGACTTGGGTATGCTGAGGTCGACCTAGAAATAGATAGCAGTTGTAATATTTTCACAAATTATAATTCTTGTATTTTCCTTTAAATATAAATGTTGTAACTGTTGTAATAAATTTAGAAATGTGAATGAGCAGCAAATGTTATTTTCTTGAGCATTTATTACTTGCAGGCTTGACAGCGTTCTACCGCCGACTCTACGGCGTAGGCTGGGTTGGACACGTCTCGTATCCGAAAAGCGGATGCGGGTCGTGACAAGTTTTTGTGGTGGCCCATGCAGGTCAGTCTTCACAAATTGTACGAACTTGTGGTAGTACCAATATTAGTCGTACTACTGCAAGCCTGCGACTAGGAAAATGCTCATTCACAACTAGGACTAATTTAATTTTAGAGAATGACTAGGACTAGGAGTCCCTTGTTTAACTTGACCATTGGGTAGTTAAGGTTATTAGATAGGCCATGCAATTTAGATAACTTGCTAGATCCCTATTGGTACACTGATACTTTTGATATGACATTATGATTCAATGTGGATCCACTATTCACTGGTAAGTTAGACTTGCCTAGAATTAAGGCATTAATTTTAATGAACTGTTTAATATTCTTTTGCCGTATTAGATATAAATCTTCTATCATAAGTTATAATTGTCTATTTTAAATTTTCTTTTGCTGTAAGGGTTAGTTTATAATTTCTGATTCTGTTATTCGTGTACGAATCTCGAGTTAGATTTTGATTTTCTTAAAACTCGATCTACTTGTGCCTCCTTTCCAAAAATCTCGCCTACTTATATTTTGACAATCTGACCAATACTGCTGTTACAGCCTAGTTTTCGCAAGCTTAATCTTTTATCGAGCTTACTTCAAGACATATGTTCATTGGGGACGCCCGCTAACATATTGTCTAATCAGAATCATTGTATCACGGTCTGATCAACCATGATGCATTTTGGTTCGCTCTTCATTTAAATTACCCTACGTGGACTGAGATATAGAGATATCCAGGATCTCATCCGCGATTGCTTGACAATTTCTCTTGAATTATATATTCGCCTTTGAATCACGTAATTGTATTCAGCGACATCTCTTGAACTCTTTATTGTTTTTGTCTTTCGCGGATTGGAAAGACGAAAACACGTAATTGATAGATAGACCCAGAGTATTCCCATGGCTATGATAGTTGTATATGCAAGTGTAGCTACCCTCGGCCAGCCCTGTGACAGGAACCTTGCCACCATATCCTAGCCTCTAAGGTGGGTAGAAGTCCTCGGAGTTTCAGAGTTACAAAAATGACAGGAATGAGGATACAATTATTTTGAGAAATTAAATTTGAGGAGATTAAGGGAATACTAGACTATGAATTTTAAGAAATAGTTATGAATTTGAATTTCGAGGACGAAATTATTTTTAAGGTGGATAGATTTGTAGCCTCCCTTCCCGAAAATTTTCAAAATATTTTTTATTATTTATTTGATTTAAAATGGTGGTTACCCGAAATCCCCAATTATTTATTTTATCTATATTGTTAATTATTGCATATTTGTAATTAAATAATCAGTTATATAGCTAATATATATATTAGCACTTATTGGTAAATAATAAGGGAAAGAAGGGGTTCTTCTCAAATTTATCAATGAGGAGGGACCAATATATAAATTCTATTATAGCAAGGGGGGTGAATGCAAGTCTGCCCTTATTTGAATTCTACTTAAACCCAACTCAAATTCTCTCCTCTTCCTTCCGAATCCATATAGTAGTAGCCAAATCAATTCAAATTTAATTTGGAGAAATCTTTCACTTATTCTCAAACCTATCTAGGCTGGTTATATAAATGAGATGGAGGCAACCGATCCCTCTACGAACCCTAGAATCCCTCTACACCATCTGTCGCCTGAGCAACTATCAAGTTCGTGAGCCTTCTCCCTCGTCGTACCTTCGAGCAATCTCTCAAAGAGAATCAAGCAACAATCAGGTAAACATCTTAAAACAAATTCCTATCTTTGGTACTTAAGACAACTGTTCGAGGAAAACCCTCTAAAGGGACCATAAGTAATGTCAAAATATTATATAGATTAGCATGTACCAAAGCAATAGAAGCTCTGGGATTTGTAGTGCCTATTGCAGTAATATGACCAGTGTTCATAAGGGTACTATAGTATATCAGAAAGGACTAACAGTAGTTGAGAATTCATGGGTATACATGGCAAGCAATGCAGGAACAGGGAACCAGTGTTATGATAGAATGTCTGGGTACACAGGTTGGGGTGTCACGCCGGCCTGTGACAGGAAGGCATGCCTCACTGATATTGAGTATCAGTAACGGGAACATGTAGGTGCATATGGAATACCTGTACTTATGTTTGCAAGGGTTAATAGGTGACCAGTCCTATGCTAAGGAGTTTTCCTGTTCACCCTTGGAAGTCAGGGCCCTGTCCAAGCAAATCAACAACACTAATTGCTAATACCATTGCTGCTGTTACACATCCCTCTTCAACTGAGATTTTGAGATAGGAATTGTACAGTATCAAGAAGGATTCCTGTGTCTGATAGACTGCTGCTATAACAAGTTTATTGACACATAAAGTGTTTGCTTTCCAAGAATCTTAGTCTGATTGGTTTTCTATTAGATTCTCCTAAACTATTTTCTTTTCCAACAGTAAAGGGTAATTGGACAAGGAGGCCTCAGGACCAAGTAGGCTTGTGTAGGTAGAAACTGTGATTTGAAGCATCATTTACATATTGCATACTGTAGTAAATCGTAGCATTTGTTTCGATGCATGACAATTGCATACACCATCTACAGTAAGTTTCAGGAGTACCATTTTACTCCAAATTCATAAGTCTTCTCCTATTGTTTGAATGGAGTGCCTTGTTATCATTCTCCTATCTTGGCCTGCCAATCTTTTACATGGTATTTAGAACTACCACACGTAGCACTATACATGTTATCTGTGAATGCACAAGCCTTTTACTATGCTTCAGTCTTGAGTGTTAACTCTTGCAGAGCCCATAAGTAAATATTGGAGCTGCACTACCAGCTTTGAGATTAAGATTATCATGGCAGCAGGTTTCAGCTATGAACAAGAGTACATGTGTGTATCAAATGTCCAGGGTTTATACATGGCTGTTTGCACAAGAAATTGAGGGTTCATGCTATGTTCATTAGTCCCAGAAAACAGGGGTCGAAGGTATCTATAGTTAAGAGGGAGGTTTTAGGATGACGTTGGCTTTAGGCCTTGTGTTCAGGTTCTTTTTCTGTTGCTAGGTCTATGTGGGTGTCCTTGCTGTAAGCAGCAGAGAGAGCTTGGCCATCTAGCCTATGTAGATGAGTGAATGGGTATTTAATTAGTATCAGGAATTAATTAGTATTAGAAATTTGTTCGAGGCCTATGGGTAGAAGTCTGTGCAGTGCACATTATATGACTGTATAGCAGGTAACCCACATGGAAGGATGCATCAATTGAGGGGTACAAACTGTGAACTGTTGGCAGGGCATGGTACCAAGTGTAAGGAATAACTGCTGCTCTGTATGAAGGGGGCTCTGTTAACAAAGGGTATCTCTGAGTGCCAAGTTGTGTTGAAGTATCGGATTATCCATCCTATAGCCTGCACATAGGATATGGGTGTCATGGGTACAGGAAGAGGTATGCAAGCTTTGTGTTTAAGCTGCCGTCCTAGGCAAGTATTAATTTACTTGTATATCAAGAATTAGAAGTATAGTAGTAGATTAAGAGGCATGGGCATCAGAACACTCCTTGGAAGAGATGACTGAAACTTTGTATATTGGTTGTGGTAAGTTGATAATATGTATCCAGGTTGGATATATGTATATCAGAGGGAAGTTGGAAACATCTACAGGAGATGGCAACAAGAGAGGAAGCCTGAGCCGATACATATTCGATTTAAATGGTGATATTAGGTTGAGACGTTACCAGGTTTTGGGTCGAGCATTGCATGACAGATGTGGTGACGACAACTACTAATGATGTAGACCCTGAGTATCACTGGTAACAGGGTACAGGTACCAGCCTATAGAGGAAAAATATCTAGGTTGTGTTATATGTTTAGGAGCAGAAATGGTGAACAGCAACATTCAGGTGTACTGGATTAGCAAAATCACCTTAGAAGATTATGCAAACTGTGAAATACAACACAGGTTAGGTAAATCAGTAGTGTCAAGCTCCAAGGAAGGAGTGGTGATACTAACTAGGTATTTCAATAACAGTAGTTGTGTGGAGTCTTGTTGTAAGGAACTTAGGAGTAGGACCATTAGTAAAGGGTTGTGAGGTCAGTTTGAGTATCATGTGTTAGACAGGAAGCCATATGTGAAGAGTTAAATGATCGGTATGGACAGAAGGGTTGAGTACAGGCTTGAACATGAAGAGAGTTGGGGTGAAGACCTTGACAAGCATTCCAAACACACCTAAACTCTTGGGAATATGTGGCAAAGTTTCCATAGTCATAGATATATACATACACATGTGTTTTCTACCTTAGTATAGATAGTTTTGGTTTTCGGGACTTGATTTGGGATTGACCTTACCACAAATCAACCTAGAGGATTAGCAAACCAATATGTTAAGGCAATGAACAAAGGTTGTTCCCCAAGAGTAGCTTATTATTTCAATTAGACTCCAAATATAGGTAGAAGGGGAGGGATTAACTGACTATGGAAATATTCTTATTATAATCATTTTCATGGTGTTAATTAGATTTAATTCATAATACAAATTACTTGGACTCCAAACCTTCACTTGATCATTACTCGCAGCTCGGGACGACAGGCAAGTGCACTTTCTGATTGCTTTTCGATTCATAGTAGTCTTTTCATTTCATGTCTATACATATATCTTGCTGCTTGTTGACACGCTCGTCACACGGAGTAGTCAGGAGGGGAAATATCTTAGTAGACATGTGGACTACCCAGAACTATCCCAGTGTCTCTCGTGAATGCTAGCCGCTGCGCACGACACGTGCAGTGTGCCTTATTTACCCCCTAGCCGTCCACATGTCGAAACGGATATTTCACACCACCTAGATAGATGTCTTTTATTAGTTTTTCCTTGTTTATTTCTCTATCATGTTATGTCATCAGTTTTCTATAGCTTTCATATCTCATATGATATTTTCATGTCTTGTCAATTCTATTGTGTTTTGCATTGTCGTCGGTTTGTGTACTTGTTCCATTCCTGACTGGAAACCAACATTTTTCAGGTAGCCGCGATCACTCTTAGCACTGGGAAGACTTAGGTATGCTGAGGTCGACCTAGAAATAGATAGCAGTTGTAATATTTTCACAAATTGTAATTCTTGTATTTTCCTTTAAATATAAATGTTGTAACTATTGTAATAAATTTAGAAATGTGAATGAGCAGCAAATGTTATTTTCTTGAGCATTTATTACTTGCGGGCTTGACAGCGTTCTACCGCCGACTCTACGGCGTAGGCTGGCTTGGACACGTCTCGTATCCGAAAAGCGGATGCGGGTCGTGACACTAAGGCTCTCCAAGGATCTTTGTATCGCATTGAGCGAAGTGCTCCAAAATACTGACGCCTATTTAGCTCAGGTCAAGCCTCTAGGAGAAGACCCGTCAGTAGAGCTACAGGGCAGTAGTGGCACAGATGCAATGCCTAATATCATATTTACTCCACAGGACATGTTGATCAAGTCTAACTTGCATGATCTCCCCTTGTACTACACTGGATACATAGGCGACATCAAGGTAGATCGGATGCATATCGATCCTAGCTCGTCAATAAGCATCATCCCCAAATCAACTTCCTCCAATTAAAGGTGCTTACTTCCTAGTCCCAAACAAAAGAGGATGGGATCACACGGTCATCTTTGGTCGAAAAGAAGGTCCTTAATCTTTCACGCCACAAAAGTTCGATCTCGGACCCGACGCTGCAAGATTACCGTTCTACTTGTATAATCATCAAGCCAAGTACATCATGCAAAAGCAGGGGTACAACATAGGAGGCTACCCCAGGTCTGAATCATGGCAGCGATCGGCGATTGCCTCTACAGCCGTCGGCACTGGCTGGGAAACCTCAGGCCTGTTATCACAAATCCAGACACGGCCTCGGGTATGTTACACCAGCAACAACGCCCGAGAGTTCTGATGAAGAATGCGAGTGGCACTCTCATTCGTTCGAGTCATCCACTTACGACTCCGATAAACAGTATTGGAGATATATTCAGACAGACATTATCTGTCAATATGACATCCGCTGATATTGAAGAGGAAGAAGAAGACCTACTCGAACCGTTTGAGTTGGATCCATGGGTCCAACAACTGGATGCACAATGGAAGAAGTGCTTCGAACTGCGAGACCCTCCTACTGAAGACGAGGTCATGCAAGTTAACCTCGGTGATGAATCCTCTCTAAAGCCAATCTTCGTCAGTAAAAGCCTGACAGACAGCGAACAGGAGTCATTGTTACAACTCATCAGAGAATACATCGACGTCTTTGCCTGGAGCTATGAAGACATGCCAGGGTTAAATCTCGAGATCGTACTTCATAAGCTCAATATTTATCCTGTCGTAAAACTAGTCAAGAGTTACATATCAAGATTGCTTGTCAGGGGTGCACCACAGTAGGTCACCACCATGTTATGTTACTTGTCATGTTCTTGTCAAGAGTGCGCCACAACGAGCCATTGTTATATTTTATTACTTGTACTGGTTACTTGTTAGGGGCACGCTACGACGGGCCACCATCATGGTTTATTACATGTCATTCATCATTTCGTGTTCACACATCATGGTTGTGATCATATAGCATATTATTGCACAAGCTAGCTTGTAAGTAAGGAAGAGACATAATCCGGAGTGCGCCCCAATGGGCCACCGTTTAAGAAAGAAAGCATGGCATAGAGAATGTAGTACAATAAGGCTGAAAAGAACATGGCACTTATAAAGAATCCAAAAGAATGGCATATCAAAAGAAATAAATACTGCTTAGCATAAAATAATGATCAATCCGTACTAGTGTGCCATACATGAAAAATCGTGCCATGCCATACTGTGCCAAGCCATGCCTTGACATGCTATGACATGCCATGTCATGCCATGCCAAGTCGTGTCGTGTCAAGTCGTGCCACGAAAGTCGCACCGCAAAAGTCGTATCGCGAAAGTCACACCGTGACTAGTCGTGCTAAGTCGTGCCAAGCCGTGCCACGGCTAGCACAGGCCAGGCTGTGACAAGCCGTGCCATGCCAGGCCGTGGTACGCACGCGTCGAGTCATGTCACAAAGACCAATCATGAGAAAACATCAGAAAATCACAAGTCCTGGAGAGCAAAATGGCAAAAGACATGAAAATCCTCAAAAGGGGGCCTGTCTCCTGCACTATGCGCCCAAAGGAGGGCAGTATGCACCCACTGCCAATGCTTATAGGCCCAAGGCATGAGTGGGGGACCCCTTATGTGCCCACTAAAGAAGTTCTCCAAGTTTCTAATCCAAGAAAATTGACTAAGGATCAAAAAGGTGAAGAAAGGTGCTGAAAATCATGCGTTCTATGCGCCCACATGAGGCTATGCGCCCACATGAATGTTCTATGTGCCCACATGGTGGCTTATGCGCCTATATGAGGGGGAAGAACTGCTTTGGGTGCATAACAATGTCTATGTGCCCAAGTACTGTACTGTTCTTCTTCTCGAAAATTTTGAGAAGAAGAACTCGGCTTCCGAACTCCGCCAAATCTTCATCCGGTGTCCGTTTTCGGACTTCCTTACGTCGATTTGGGGTAGAACGAAATTCTCTATGACATGGAAGCATAAAATCATGCAAAAGAAGAAGTTTAATAGATCAAAACTCTAAGAATCCAAAAATAGCTATTTTCTAGATCTGCAAAAATCTAAGCTTCAAAATAAAAATATCCAAGTTCTAAAGTGGTAGACAATCATGCTAGGAAGCCATTGGAACCATCAAAATGGTTCCTTTAGTGAGAGCAAGGTGCACTTTCCTATGGAGGGGGAGAGGTTTTTAATGGAGGAGAAGAAGAAGAAGAAGTTATGGAGAGTAATAAAGAGAGAGAAAGTAGGTAGGGCTTTTAAATGGGGATGGTGGTAGGTAGGGGGTTAACATGTTGAACCAAAAATAAACCAAGCCAAACCAATAATGAACCAAGTTAAACCATGATGAACCTAAACAAGATCAAATCAAAATCAGCTAGCGAGACAAGACAAGTAAAAAGACTGGACAGGATCCCGTACACATATACTGGAAATATGTATACAGAAAACAGAGGTGACAACTCTACCCACATTAAAAGAATTTTGTCCTCGAAATTTAATCAAGAGGCTAGAGATATCGAGCAAGCTATACTAGTCACAGGCGAGTTATAACTAAGCAATCAATCAAGCAATCATTCATGCAAGCAAGGAAGTTGAAGACAAGGTATAAGAAGACATTATACCTTACGAGTCAAACAGGTCAGGATATCGCGATCGAATATCATCCTCATGCTCCCATGTTGACTGGCCCAAAGAATGATGACCCCAAGCAACACGGACTAACTTGATAGTCATGTTCTTGAGTATCTTCTCTCTTCGGTCCAATATGGATACGGGTCTCTCCTCATACGAAAGGTTGGTACCAACAACCAATTTTGAATGATCAAGGATATGACTCGAATCTGGGATATACCGTCGCAACTGGGATACATGGAAGATATTATGTACCTCACATAACGACGGTAGAAGAGCTAGACGATAGGACACATCACCTACTCGCTCCAGGATGTTGAAAGGCCCTATATACCTAGGACTAAGCTTTTCCTGTACGCCAAAATGAATGACGCCACGGGTAGGCGAGATCCTAAGGAATACATGGTCGTCGACAGAAAATTCAAGGGGACGCCGATGGGAATCGATCCAATGACGCAGGCAATCTTGTGCAACTCGAAGATGATCTCTAACTTATCTGACCACCTCAATAGTCCTCGTCACCATCTCTGGTCCAACCATTTTCCTCTCACCGATATCATCCCAAGCCAAGAGACATCTGTATTTCCTACCGTACAAGGCTTCAAAGGGGGCCATCTGGATACTGGCCTGGAAATTATTGTTGTAGGAGAACTCCACGAGATGCAAGTGATCTTTTCACGAACCACCAAAATCGAGTGTACATGACCGCAACATATCTTCAAGAGTCTGGATCGTGCGTTCTGACTGACCATCTGTCTGCGGATGGTAGGCTGAACTGAACTTGAGATGAGTCCCCAAGCTCTCCTGAAGTCTCTGCCAAAAGTGCGAGGTAAATCATAAATCTCTATCGGACACAATACTGACTGGTACTCCATGCAATCTGACTATCTACCTGAGGTACATCTTTGCAAGCTAATCCGTCGACTGACCGATTCTGAAAGGGATAAAATGAGCTACCTTCGTGAGTCTGTCGACTATAACCCAGATATCTTATCTCTCAGTAGGGGATCTAGGTAATCCAGTCACAAAATCTATGGTAATGTGCTCCTATTTCCATTCTGGGATCGGTAAAGGTTGAAGAAGTCTAGCTGGTCTATGATGTTCGGCTTTAATTTGTTGACAAACCAAACAACGAGAGACAAACCAGGCTATCTTCCTTTTTATGCCATTCTACCAAAAATGCTGCCGAATATCACGATACATCTTCGTACCGCCGGGGTGAATCGAATACTATGAACTGTGAGCTTCTGCCATGATCTCCTGTCTGATATCTCTACTGGGTACACAAAGATGCCTCCCATGTCAGAGTGTACCATCTTCATGAATACATGGGTCTGGTCTTCTTCCTGCTACACATTCTGCCCTAAGCCGCTGAAGCTTAGAATCCACGGACTGAGCTAACTTGATCCTCTCCACTATACTAGACTGAACTTGCATAATGGCCATCAATGCCACACTGGAAGGAAGAACAACTTCAATACCCATCTTCTGAAGATTTGCTAACAACTCTGGCTGTGCTGTTAGAAAATAAACTCTGGCTCTCCTACTCAACGCATCTGCAACAACGTTGGCCTTCCGAGGATGATACTGCAAGTTGATGTCATAATCCACAAGTAGCTCTAGCCATCTCCTCTGACGCATATTGAGATCCTTTTGGGTAAACACGTACTTAAGACTCTTGTGGCCGGT
Source organism: Iris pallida (assembly GCA_029216955.1). Taxonomy (NCBI): domain Eukaryota; kingdom Viridiplantae; phylum Streptophyta; class Magnoliopsida; order Asparagales; family Iridaceae; genus Iris; species Iris pallida. Next base: position 10,752 of record JANAVB010030653.1, on the reverse strand, counting down.
GAAAATCTCCATCCGATCTCCATACAGGTAATGCCTCCATAACTTTAATACAAAAACTACTGCTGCTAACTCCAAGTCATGGGTAGGATAATTCCTCTCATGGTCACGAAGATGACGTGATGCATAAATGACTACCTTACCATGCTGCATCAAGACTCATCCTAATCCCTTGCCGGATGCGTCACAATAAACTAAAAATCCTCCCGTCCTATCAGAAAGAGTGAGAATAGGGGTCGTCATCAATCTCTGCTTTAACTTCTTGAATGAACTCTGACATTCTGCTGTCCAAGCAAACTGTACATCCTTGTGGGTCAACTGCATCAATGGCGCTGAAATTCGAGCAACGTCTGACACAAACCGCCGGTAGTAGCCGGCCAATCCAAGGAAACTCCGAACTTCCGCGACAGTACTAGGTACTGGCCATGTCTCTATGGCAACTATCTTCTGGAGGTCCACTTCTACTCCACCTCTGGTGATGATGTGACCCAGGTACGAGATTCGATCCAACCAAAACTCGTACTTACTGAACTTCGCATACAACTGGTGCTCCCTGAGAATCTGAAGAACCACACGGAGATGCTGCTTATGCTCTGCTTCATTCTTGCTATAGACGAAGATGTCGTCTATAAACACTATCACGAACTGGTCCAAATAGGACATGAAGATACGATTCATGAGGTCCATGAATACGGCTGGCACATTGGTCGCTCCAAATGGCATAACAAAGAACTCCCAATGTCCATACCTCGATCTGAATGCTGTCTTCGGGATGTTCTGCTCTTTGACTCTAATCTGATGGTACCATGACCGTAAGTCAATCTTCGAAAATACTGTCGGTCCTTTGAGCTGATCAAATAAATCATCTATCCTTGGTATAGGATATATGTTCTTGATTGTTACAGAGTTCAAGGTACGATAATTAACACATAATCTTGACGTACCATCCTTTTTTTTCACAAGAAGCATCGGGGCTCCCCAAGGTGATCCGCTAGCACGAATGAATCTCTTGGTTCTAAGTTCTTCAATCATCTTGTATAAGATCTCCAACTCTGAAGGCGCCATCCTAAAGACTCTCTCTGACACTGGTGCTGATCCGGGAATCAAATCAATGGTGAACTCGATCTCTCTCTCTGAGGGCATGCCTGGAAGTTCTTCGAGAAATACGTCAGGAAATACTTCTACAACTCTGGAAAACTAAACTGCTACTGCCATCCGCAACGCTGGGGAAGAAGGTTCTACTCTGCCTCGGAGAAATAAAAACTCTGGCTCACCAGGAATACTAAAACTAATCTTGCCGATATGGTAATATAATCTAACATACTGGTCCCTCAACCAATCCATTCCTAGGACGACATCATAATCGGCCATCGGGAACTCTATCAACCAAGCGGGAAATTCTCTACCGCTAACTACGATTCGATACGAGGAAAACACTCTATCTACTCCCACAAGTCCATTACCAGTAAGTATATTGAGCCTTACTGATAATGACTCGGGCTCCAGTCCTATCCGTGTCGCGAATCGTGTAGACATAAATGAATGCGATGCACCCGAATCAAATAATACTGATACAAGAAAAGAGTTACGAGAATGGTACCTGCCACCACCTCACATGATGCCAACTCCTCTTCTACGGTCAAAGCCATCACCTGACCTTGTCCTCTGGGTGCTGGTCCCCTCTGCTGGAAATTTCTCTGGCGGTTCTGAATCTGAGCTTGGATATGGGCATACTGCTGCGGTCGCTACTGCTGGAATAATTGGGCCTGAGGTGGCAACGGCCTCGGAGGCTGGTACTGCTGCTGCTGTACTGGTGATAGTCTCCTCACCGAGGGACTAGTCTGGGCCGATGAGGATGAACCGGCTCTCTGTGGGCAGGACCCTATCATGTGATCCGATGCCCCACAAGCCAAACACAATCTTTGTGCTCGACAACATTCTGACACTACATGTCCTGGCTTCCCACAAACGTAAACTTAGAAGAGTAGAGATGAAAGTGAATGAGTAATTTGAAATGATCAGAATTCTTCTCTATTTATAGTTTTTCTAAAACCAGAACTCTGGCAGAATTCGGACAGAACTCTATGTAACAATCCGCAACTGAAGGAAGACCAAGTTTTTCAAACGTTCGAAAATCAAACGGTCACTAACCGAACTCTGGCCAAACTCGGGCCGAGTTCTGTCAGGGTTGGTCAGGGTTTTTCAAAAGTGATTTTTGGGCTTTTTAAAATCCTTCAGAAGCTTTTGTAAATAAGGGATGTTTTTTAAAAACATAGGTCATTTTTAAAAACAATTTTGGATAGCCTATTTGCCAGTACGACTCGGTGTACAATATATTTCTAGACTCAATAAAAGTAAAAATTACTTTACATAAAGAAATACAGACTCGAGTGGTAAACATAGCTTTGGTCTTGAACTGAGTAGATATCAGATCTTGATCAGTGTCCAAGTGTCCAAAATGTCTTGAGTAAACATCTGAGTAGCTCCGTATAGCGAGACAGAGTTTGATCAATTATTAAAATCAGGTTTGACCATGACCAATGGGCCAACAAGAACTCCCTGACTGCAATTCTTGGGAGCGCATTGTCGATACGCGTGAATTCCAATTTGTTGGCGATATAACACTAGAAGGCTTTAAGGATATGATGTGTGCACCCAATACTCATCCTCGTAAACTTTGTACCAAGTATCTCAACAACCACTTCTATGAACTTTATCGCATCATTTTCTCTTCCATCCTGCCCAAAGCTGGATCTACTGATGAAGTCACTTACCATGAGATTATGCACTATATTATCTATACTTTACCATCCCTTTCAATTTTTTACGTACGATGATGGACTGGATGATTCGTGCAAGGAAGAAACAAAAATCACTTTTCTATGCTATGTATCTTCCTATAATCTTTGTTGCCTTCCATATTCCTTTAGACGAGTGTCAGTTTCAAGAAGCCCTTATCTATCTTCTAAGGCTCGTAGGACTGCTCCTGCACCTGTTCCTCCTACTCATATTGAGGAAGAGTCTTTTGACTCTGATGCCCCTCAGCCTAAGCCACATGCCACCCTCGACTCCATCAGAGATATGTTGTGCAACCGCATCCGGTTGGAAGACGATTGCTATACTCAGCTAGACTATCGGACCACTCTTCAGATGAAGGCCATCAACAACACTCTTTATGATATCCAGTACAACGTGGGCCATGCGGTATTTGGACCCTGATGCCGCATTTGTTGATCATCGTCGCTCTGCCAGTGAGCCATCTGATTCAGCCGGTATATCCCGTTCTCATGCTCCGTGATAGCTGTGGCCTCTTACTTGCTGCTATTGTTGATGCTCTTTAGTTATGCTTTGTATTTTGTCATTTCATCACTTTAGTAATATTTTTACTATGCTTTTATTTTACTTCATATGTATGACTGCGAGTTTATTTCATTTGGTTATCAAAACTGCTAGTTGTCTCTATTAAAGTTTGGTTATGGTTAAAGTTGTGTTATTGCTCTCTTCACTTTGTCTATCTTTTATCTCTTTACGGGGGAGCTATGTTATATTTTGCTAAGTGACAAAGGGGGTGAACAATAGATATTTGATGCGATAATGTATATGATATGATTTTATATATGAATTGTATTATGCTTGGATTAGAACTTTGTACCAAGACAGAAACAAAAATATCTATTTGTGGGGGAGCAACAACTTCATACGGCAAATTATTCTATCTCCTTCAATATGTGTCCAGGTATGAATATTGAGAACATACAAATATCATTTTGTCAATTATCAAAATGGGGGAGATTATTTACCCAAACTGGATCACAATCAACCGAATTTAGACAATTAACGAAATGATATCTGATATGATCCAATACGACACATCAAGTTCAAGACAGAACATCTTCTACAATCCAATATAATATATCAAGTTTAAGACAGACATCATCGACCAAGTTGTTGCATTGCGAATGTATTTGTACTCAATCTGTAATTTTTAAATTTATTGAGTCTAGGAATATGTATGTTGAGTCGCACTAAGGCATCTCAACCCCTACACTTACTTCTCTATGCTCCACCATATAAAATAAAACAATCCCTGAACCAAACAAAATCAATCTTGCCCATATAGATTTTCTGGCCCAAGGTAGACAGAATTTGGGCCGAACTCTGCCTTAGACAAAACTCGGGCCGAATTCTGTCCCCTAAATTTCAGGAACCTAATTTTTAGGAACATCCTGCTACGAGCTATCCAATGTTCGAATTTTTGAATATTTGGGACAGAATTCTGGCCGAACTACGGCTCCCCTGACTAGTATAAATAGGGCTTGATTTCTCTCATTTCTATATATCTCTCACTCTCAATCTTCTAAGCCTTATACATTCTAAGCCTTACTCTTCTAATCTACAAGCCACAAAACTTCCTAAGCTCCAAGGTGCTCAGTACGATTCAACTAGAAGTGTAACGTCCCAGTCCCAAAATACATAGGATTAGGAACATAGATATGCCAGCCGTATAATAAATATACGTAAGCTGTAAATGCAGTAAAACCAAGTCTAACGAATCTCATCCACAAAATAAAAGAATAAAAAATGTCATAAATTAACTTTGAATTGTCTGTATACAAGATGTTGGGCGGAGACAAATCCATTACCAAGTAGTTAAAAGAAAAGTAATAAATGAATGATTTATCGAGAGTAGCAAAGAAAGATCCAAGTCACATCATCTTCTAATAAATAGAGAAGATCATGACCTCGGCTAGAATACCTGCGGAAGACAAGAACACACACCTAGAGAGATCACCAGGTCCTCAGAGGGATGTAATAAAATACATAATATCATGCCATAAAACGGAATATAACTGCTCAATAATAATAAGTGAAATTGAATATACATGGTCCAATACCTGACCATTGAATTAGCGTACCATCCCCCCAACCAAATAAGGACAGGAGATGGCACTCTAATCTACGATAAAATACCTTTCCATGCCATGAATCCAATATGGTATCCGGACCATAACAAGGTTCAGTACCTTCTCATCGGAGTAGTGAGCAACAACTAGAACCAAACATGAACAAGATATGGCAAACAAGTCCGCGACAAGTTACCGTTCCAAGCCACGATCAGATATAAGTACTCAAACTAAAGGTATCCATACCTAATGGATAAGGTAGCCTAAACATTCTAAGTGAATGCAGTTTAAGAACAAACCTCCAACGCATGGGCTCTCTGGCTAAAGTGGGACTGGCATGGTCCCCTTTGCGCACTAGAGGCCCAGTAAGAGGATAACGTTTCGCAGAATGCCAGTGGCCGTCAGTATCTATTGGTAATCTCACCCGCGTCTTCGGCGGAGCTCACGGGTTATAAAAGGTAAAGTGTATAGTAGTCCATACGCTAAGGCATTGTCCTCCCCGCCCCATGCCTACTATGTTGTATCCATAACACTTATAACCTTTATTAACCTCTAAGTCAATCTAGATACGCAAATACTATTAGTCGTTATTCCTATCGCATGGCTTATACATACCGGTGGCCACCCAGTCATGCATATTCGAGTTCTATATGCGACTCACGACTTCTTGATACAAATGTGTCAAGGCCTATGAATGAAACACATAAAGGGTGGTCCCTTAAATCTAAGTTCAAAGTGTATGAAAATAATAAATAGCAGGAAATGGAACTGAACAGTAAAATTCTATATAGTTATGACATGTTTCACAGTTTATTTTGTAGAAAGTAAGTAGTAAGAAAATGGATGAAATATGAGCTAAAGTAAGTAGACAGCAAATGGTAAGGTATCTTGCTTGAGGGTGGTGCGAGAAGTAGCAAAATCCAACAGTCAAAATCGTCAGCAATGAAATCAAAATCTCCAAACAGCTCCGGATGCTGAAACAAACATCACAAACATTTTTGGTACAAAAGTTATGTCTTGAAACGCCTGCCCAAAAGTCGAATTCTGGATACAGGGGCAAAATCATAATTTTGGGTTAAAACAGTATCCGTGTTGGACCTATTTTGTACCAAAAAGCGTACAAGTACCTATGGTCTCAAAAGTCATCAAAATATATGTCTACCATTCCGATTTGATGAGACGAACCCACCCGTATGTCCATTGTTGGATTCCGATGGACTGTGTACAATTTTGCCTGTTGGATCGGTTCGCGGGCCCGCCAAAAAGGTGTTTCGGTCAACCTTCTCAGAATTGGACCAAACTTGGTATACAGGACCAAAAAATGATATGGTCCGGTTGGCACAAGTTTCGTCTCGATACGATGGACGGGCACAAAGTTATGGCCTGGTTTGCAAAGGGCCGATACAGGGGTATCTCGACCGATACGCTTCGATTTCGTCGAGCACGCACAACAAAATCGAGTTCCGTCGAATCCCACACGTTGACAACATCCATACGCAGTTTTCGATGCTTATGGGTTGTGACCACGTCGCCCGGTTTGTCGGGGTGCATGCCGAATCGAGAATATTTTCTAAATTTTATTGTTTTGAAAACAGTTTTTTGTAAGTTTTGGTAGATCAATATCTCGATGTACAGTCGACCAAATTTAATTCTGTAAAAAAAGGTTTTAAAGCCCTATATGTTTACTATGATTATCTTCTTTTTGTTTCTCAAACCTGTCGATAGGTTGACAGTGTAATGCCCCAGTCCTAAAATACTTAGGACTAGGTACATAGACATGCTAGCTGCATACATACGAAGTATACTCCAACATATGGAAACCTCGTATGTATACATAACTGTAAAATACAGTAAACCAAGAGTAATCTAATCTCATCCACAAAATAAAAGAATAAAAGATATGTCATAAATTAACTTCGAATAATCATTGTTCAAGATGTTGGACGAAGACAGATCTACTACCAACCATTTAAATGAAAAGAAAATGTACAAAGAATGGATAGATAAAATGACTATGAATGATCTAAGAGCAATCCTCCTCGATAGAAAGGGAAGACCTTGATCTTGGCTAGAGCACCTACGAAACATCATGAATAGCACACACTTGGAGAGATCACCAGGTCCTCAGGGGAACGTAACAAGATACATAATATCATGCCACATAAACTGAATAAATACTGCTCAATAATAAGTCAATTGGATCATAACATGGTCTAATACCTACCTTTGAATTAACGTACCATCCTCCCAACCAAACAAGGACAGGAGATGGCACACTAACCCACGATGAAGTATCTTTCCAAGTCTTGAATCCAATATGATATCCAGACCACAACAAGGTTCAGCACCTTCTCATCGAAGTAGTAAGCCACACCTACAACCAAAGAAGGACAAGATGTGGCAACCTAGTCCACAAAAAGTTACTGTTCCAAGCCACGGTCAGATACAAGTACCCAAACCAAGTGCACTCGTACCTAACGGATAAGGGTGCATAACCGTTCTAAGTGAATTGCAGTTTAAGAAAAACCTTCTACGCATGGGCCCCATCTAAAATGGGATTGGCATGGTCCCCCCTTGGGGCACCAGAGGCCCAGGAAGAGCATGACGTTTCGCAGAACGTCAGTGGCCATCAGTATCCATGGATAATCTCACCCGCGTCTTCGACGGAGCTCACGATTACAAAAGGTAAAGTGTATAGTAGCCCATACGCTAAGGTATTATCCTCCCCGCCCAATGCCTAATATGTTGTATCCACAACATAGAGCCTCTATTAATCGCTAAGTCAAACTAATCATGCAAACTCTATTAGCGGTTAATCCTATCGCACGGCTTATACGTACCGGTGGCCAGCTCGTCACGCATGTCTAAGTTCTATATGCGACTCGCCACAACGTGGTATAAATGTTTCAAGGCCTACGAATGCTACACATAAAGGGTGGTCCCTTAAATCTAAGTTCAATGTGTAAGAAAATAGTACATACTAGAAAATAGAACTGAATAGTAAGATTCTATCGAATTATGCCATGTATCACAGTTTATTTTGCAGAAAGTAAATAATAAGTAAATGCATAAAATATGAGCTAAAATAAATAAACAACAAATGATAAGGTATCTTGCCTGATATTGACACCTGGTGTGCAGCGATGATCATGATGGCATGGAGTCTGACTTTAGTATCACAACTACGCAAGACAGCCTACTATGGTGGCACAGACTGTTGCATCGAGTCTAGAACGACTAGATTAGTTAGGGTCGACATAACTTAGTATAGAATTGTTAAGGGAATAGGATTCAGTCACGGATAGGAAGATAGTCGAAGGAAATTTGGATAAATAATAAAATGATTTTAGTAAAGTCTTTATATTACCTGTAAAATAGTTGTACGTAAACACTTATATATATATATATATATATATTTTTTTTTAATTTTTTTATATATATATATTTTATATATATATATATATATAAATTACACTTTATTAGTCCAACATAATTCTAGGAAATACTTTGAAATCTAAAAAATTGTTTACGTACAACTATTAAAATATATATATATATATATATATATATATATATATATATATATATATATATATATATATATATATATATATATATATATATAAAATATATATATATATATATATATATATATATATATATATATATATATATATATATATATATATATAATTTGGAAATTACACTTTATTAGTCCAACATAATTCTAGGAAATACTTTGAAATCTAGAAATTTGTTTTCAGGAAAACTCCAAGTTTTTATTAAACTAATATTTCGATAGAAAACTATATTTTATAGTAAAAAATAATTTATATTTGAAAAAAATAAAAATTGTTTTTTTTTTGTTAAATATCATATGTTCTCAAAATAAATATAAATATCATACTTCTTTGAAATACAAAAATTCTATAATTTGACACTACTTTCTTTATTTGTAAAAATATTTTCGCTAAACAATTGAAATTATAGAAAAGTGGCTTCAAGGTTAAACTATAAACTTAGATAAAGTATTATTTAATATGGAGAGTACATATATATTTATCTCATTTGGAAGTAACTAAAGAAATATTATAAGAATAAGAATAACAAGCAATGTAATAAATATAGATTTTATTACTAATAAAACATATGTATATATACATCTGTCATTAATATAAGATTAGAGAAAAATATAGGAATATATTTAAAAATGCTTACTCGCTAAGTTTTTTTTTCCTTCAACCCTTCGTTCATAGTGTCAATATACCTATTAAACAACTAAATACACAAAAGACAAAAAAAACAAACTTTTCTTAAATAAACAGAGGAGGCAGAGAGAGAACATTTATTTTTCATCTTAAGAAAGGGAGTAGACGAAAAAGCAGTAAGAAGGAGAGTGAGATGAAGACGAAGAGGAAGGAGGTGAGGTGAGGGGGTAAAGAAGAGGGGCAGTGAGAGAGAGGGTTACCAGCGCGAGGGGGTGAGCGCATCAGTGGAGGATGGTTTCGGTGAGGGATCGGTGGGGAGGTCGGCTAGATGGCGCGGCTTCCAGCGCTGGCGTCCAGGCGACGAGGCTGGTCGGCAGAATGGGTGTGTGGCGCTCGCCCGGAAAGAGCGGCGGTGAGGTGAGTTTGGGGCATTTTCTTCTATTTTGGTGTTAGTTTGAGAAGTTGGTCGCGGTAGTGGTTTTAGGATTGGAGATGTCAGCCATGAAAGGGGTGGCCGAATTTTAGGTGGTACGGTAGGGGGTGAGGTTGTGGTGGTAGACTGGCGAAGGTGGCGGTGATTACTGATGTTGGAGGTTCGGGTCGGTATCGGCAGTGGGGTGGTGAAGTGGTTGTCGGGGGCTGTGATGGTGCGGCTATCGGTGGGTTGGGACGGGTGGTCAGAGGCGAACGGGGTTGTAGTTGTGGAGTCTCTGATGGCTGCGGTAATGGATGGACATATAGGGAAAAAGGTCGGGCGTTGGCTGGTGTTGATGTGTTAGAGGCAGGGAGGAGGACACGAGCGGGGACGGGGTTAGAAAATTTATTTTGTCGAGGGTTTGTCCGATACGAAAAAAATGTATATGTAAAAAAAGAGTGGAATAAGATATGGACGGGAGGGGTCATGGACATGATGCACTCACGTTTGGTTATGGTGGAGAAATTGTGGAGTAATTGTGGAGAACTCAATGGAAAGCTCCCCTATATGTAGGGTTGAGAAAATTCTTGATAGACAAGGATTAGGACTTTTTAAACCCAAATAGATAATTCAATTATTTAATCTAAATTGAATTAAAACAATTCATCAAATCTATATTTTAATTTAAATCTAGGTAATCTTATCTTAAGTTTAAAATTATATAATAATTCCAATCTTATTTTAAATTACTATAACTATCTTAATTATTAAATCAAGAAAGTTCAAAAATATTTTCTACAAATAAAAAAAAATAATTTTCTAAAATACATATTTAAATAGTTGAACACCTTTTCATAAGTAAATAAATAAATTTAAGTTAGTTTGCGAAAATCAAAACATGCATGAATTTGATTTCATGTACCTCGTATGAATAAAACATAACATTTACAAAATACTACTTCCTAAATTATCACATATATTTTAACAGAAAATACAATTGCCTTTTAATAATAAACATGATAAATAACTAATTAAATAAATAGAGTTCCCAAATCATGATGCGATGCATTTTTTAACTTTAAGTAAATAAAAATAATTATTATATATTATTTTGAAACTATAAAAATTTATAATCCAAAATATTTTTCTAAAAATATGTACCTCGCACATATTCGCACTCGACGAGCAAATATGAATAACGCTAATTCGCGCACGACGTACAATACAC
>JANAVB010030652.1:7500-32108 GCA_029216955.1 Iris pallida | reverse complement strand
GATGTTGTGGAGATGTTATCTTAGACACTTAGACCTCTCTTTTGTTTTTGTTTCAGTTTGTGGTTTCAGATCATATCTATCTATCTATCATTCGTACTTCTTCCTTAGTTGTGATTGAGATTGTACATATTATATTGTTCCTCCATTCGGAGAGTATAAACTGTGCAAGTACCTTTAACTGTTAAATATATGCGACCTAGGACATCGTTCTACCGCCGACACTGCGGCGTAGGCTGGACGTATCCACTTTTCGTGCTCTTACACTAGGGTGCGGGTCGTGACAACAAGACATCTTATACATACTCGAGCTGGGCTGAAGTCCTCTCGATACGTAGCTGGCATGTATAAAACTCCTAGTCCTATATATTTTAGGACTGAAGCGTTACAAGTTTAATGCAAGCAAATATAGAAAAGTAGACCGAATAAAGAAGTCACAAATACAGACGGCGTAATGTATATTGGTGTCCTTCTTAGAAGACAATCCAGTCCCTGGTACTCTTGTCTAATACTAATCCACTATTTAGAAATAGCAGTACACCACAAGCTTTGATCCGAAGTGCTCAACGACTTCTTATAACCACGTGCTTTGATCCGAAGAGCACGCCAACTTCAACACTTCAAGTTGAAAACATAACTTGGTTTTTCAAACTTTTACAACTCTTCAAATGCTGCTAACCGAGATCACACTTGGCACTAGAAAGCTTTTGAGAGTTTCTTGGAGATTAGAAAAAAATGTAAAATGTATAAAGATAGGAAAGATTGAATTGATGGATGAGTTGATGAAGAACGATGCAAATTCATTCCTATTATAGGATTTTAGGAGATAGAGTTCGGGCCCCAAATGTTCACAAATTTGAACGTTAGATTCTTGGTCTCCTGGTCGAACGAGTCAATCCATAATACTAGGTCACCTAGTGACCGAGTTCTGCCAAAGACAGAATTCTGTCCGAGTTTGATTTCTACTAAGACAGAATAGTTCTGGTATGGTTGACCTATTTGTGGAGTTGAGTTTAGATTTGTATGGTGGATATAACGTAGGTTTTAGGCTGTGTTGTCACTCCCATTTTCTGTTATACGTATCTTCAGGATACGTGTATGGATTTCTGACATCTGTCAGGTGACCCGTGTTTTGACTTGTCTTGCTTAGCCTTGTCTTGGTTTAATCTTGACTTGGTTTAATTTGGTTTGGTTCAACTTGGCATGGCTTGCTTTGGTTTGAGTTGGTTCATCATGAATGAGCTTTGTATTTAAACCAACTCCTCTCCTCCTCCATTATTACCATTTACTTCTTCATCTTCTTTATTTACTCGTCCACCAAACCCTAGCCAAGTGCAACTTGTTTCATGATGGATCTCGAATTTTATTGTTCTATTGTTTTTCTTGCTTGATTCTAAGCCTCTTTAGAACTTAGAGTTTTTGGTTTTGATGTTTATATTTTTGTAGATCTAAGTTTGTACTTTTCTAGGTTTTTCGGTTTTGATCTCTTAAACTTTGTTATTTCTGAAATTTAATGGTTCCATGTTGCGAAATTCAATTCTACCCAATTTTGGCTTTTGAACTACTTGATATCGACTTATTTTGAAGAAGTTATGACATTTTTCTGTTCATGGGTTCCCACACATCTTCGGTACTGCTGGGACGATGAACAGTGCCGTGCGCCGTGCATCCGCGCCCCACACGCAGTCGGCAGTTTTGTCCGTGCGTGCTACGCGTTTCGTACGTCGCGAGCTCGTACGATTCGTTTGTCACACATCGTGCTCTCGCGCTCCATGCGCCGTAGCCGATTTGGTCCGCACATACTGTGCGTTTCGCGCGCCGCGCGCCCATACGATTCTTTGCCTCGCAACCTTCATGTCGTGCTCTTGCGCTCCATGCGCCATGGCCAATTTGGTCCGCGCATGCTGCACGTTTCGTACGCTGCCGCGTGCCTGCGCGCCGTACTCTCGCGTTCCGTACGTCGTGGTCAATTTTGCCCGTACGTGCCGTACGCCCGCACACGAATACATCTAGATGACTGTTTTTGTCTATTTAAGCTATTTTGTGGTTAAAATCTTCTAAAATTCAAAACGTGAAAGTTGAGATCTTCATCTTGGCTTCAAAAATCTTCTTGTTTCACTTTAACTAGAGTTCATATGCGGCTGATAGTTTCAATCACCCATGAATGTTCTTGATCTTCTTTGCATATTTTTTATACTTGGCTTAAATTGTAACGACCGACTTGATGAACTTGAACTTGAACATGATAACATGATCCCGTCTTGATAATCTTGATAGTAGCCCATCGAGGCGCACTCCTGACAAGTATTCTTGACATGACAAGTAAACCTGACATGACATGTGAAATCTTGATTGTTGTTTTGACAACTATTCCTGTCTTGCTAAGTTTAACCATTGTCTTGACTCCGTGGTTGATTTTTCTTGATTGTGACTGTACAAGCTAACTGTCTCGTCTTGTATTATGTCTAGGACATGGATTCATGGTTACCATGGTCAGGGATTCATAATGAATCTGACTAGGTTAACGACTAGATTAATCAAGTAGTTCATATAGAGAGATTTCTCAGTTACAGGCGATCCAGTTATCCCGGCCACACCTGTGGACTTGTAGCCTGCCGTCAAGTAGGGCACATTTTCAGCACACTGTCATGTGTTGCACTCCTTGTAAACTAAAAGTACTCTTAAATCTTGATAAACTCTTGTACCCCTCGCCTGGATAACCTGGATAGTCTGCAGGGCTTGTGATTGTGGAAACATCTCAACTGCATCTTGTTAGTAACTAGGCCTGTGATAACCCTAGTTAGCTAATGATAGCAAGCCGTGGGACTTGATTGGTCGTGCCTGAATGATTGTCTTATGATTAACATGGGAATTATATTCCACCTCTTGTTTTCTTAATAGAAGCTGGTATGTTCTTTAAAGCACGTCTTATGCCATTAATTATGTTCATTTATCATTTTTTCTATTCATTTTATGTTGGTTTTAGTTCCTAAGTAGAGCCTCCCTTGTGGCACTTGCTCTTTCTGGGTTCTGACCCAGCTGGTTTTGTGTAGCCATATTTTGGAGTAGCACCCAAGGATCTACCTGCCTTCCAGCCAGATGGTGAACACTAGAAGTAATCGTGGCAACAAGTGGATGACTTATTTTGCTCTCCCACACTTTTGTAAATTATTCTTTTGAGGCGTTTAGCCGCCGAACAAGTGTTAGGTCGTGTTGGAAACTTTAGTTTCTATCTACCTAAGGGCTGTTACATGATTGGCAAATCCTAGGGTTGATCATGTATGACTTAACTCTTGCTAGTCTTCGCATTTTCTATGACTAGCTTCATGATCATCTGAATATGTAATGTTTGGGACGCTTACTTTGTATGTCTGATGATCTAATATCTTGTAACAATTATTTGCTTGCTTGAGATTGAGACACTAGACTTGTTCCTGACCATAAGAGACTGATGGATTGTAGATAAACCCTCAGGCATCTAGACAGCCGTGACTGTATTGCGAGGTGGGTTGCACTTCAACGTACGTAGCTGGCTGTGTCTGTCCCCCCTTTGCAGTATTCTGGTTCTGGAACGTGACACGGTTTAGGTGGTGGCCCATGCAGGTCTTATAAATCAATATGTGTGAGGGTTTTACTAAATAAATATCTCAATCAGCGTTCGCCCTTGATCTCTACTCGTGCTTTCTAATCTTCCTGAATCTTGACCTGATAAGGTGCTTTATCCTTGATCTATCTTGGTCCTTCTTTATTCTTTCCTATGTCATTTTCTTCAGTGGCATTGTTTCTGGTCCTACCGATCAGCTGGATGGAGCACCTCATGTTAACCAGCAACAGCAAGTAAACCAGCAGCAACCTAGGGACCAAGCCCAACACTCAGGGGCAGCCTCCCGAGTAATGCCTTCCGGGGATCCAGAGCCACCAGTATAGCCAGCCCAGCCTACAGACCCTGATAATAGAATCCTGATGGAACTTATCAGGGACTTGCTTGCCTCACAAGATCATCGAGGTAATGATTTGCAGCGAACAGTACAAGAAGCTATGGGCAGAATTGGTTATCAGGGGAACAATGCGGCTAACCGCTTCAAGCACTTGAACCCTCCTTTCTTTGACGACAGTGAAGATGCTATTGCTGTTGATGCTTGGTTTCAAGATATAGAGGTTATTCTGGAGGCAGCTCGAATTCCAGAGGAAGAGAAGGTAATCGTAGTACGACTACAATTATTGGACTTAGCCCGTAGCTGGTGGGCGATGCAAGCAGTTAGCTTGGTGACGCCTATCATGTGGGTGGTATTCAGCAAAAGATTCCAGACGAAATACTTTGATGCAGTAGCTCGGTATGATTTGTAGACAAGGTTCAGCAAACTCAAGCAGATGGAAAGGATGGTCGATAGATATGCGGTCGAGCTTTCAAGGCTCAGTCAATTTGCTTCCACCTTGGTGGCGACCGAATTAGACAGAGTGCAGCGATTCCAGCAGGGACTCCACCTAAAGATCATTCTAGCAGTGGATCAGTGGAGCATTTTGAGCACAAAACATTTGATACAGTTTTGCGAGCAGCAAGAAGGCACGAATATACTTTCCAGAGGATAGTAGATCGAACTGGAGGACGGAAGAGGCCCCATGGACAGTTATCTCAGTCGTCAGCACCAGCCCCGATAGCTAGGGCCTTGACCATTGGAGCTCCTAGGAGGGCGATCACAGTTTCGTCGGTTCAGCACTCAACTTCGACGTACCCTCCGCAACAAAAACATAAGCAGTCTTCTGCAATGGGCTGCTCTCATTGTGGGAAGTCGGAGCATGTGATTTCAGAATGTCGCAGAGCACAGGGGTTGTGCTTAGCTTGTGGGGCACCGGACCACAGAATCGGTTCCTACCCGAATAGAGCTAGTTCATCTTCATCAACCCTAACCAGTCCATCAGTTAGAGGACCAGCACCAGTGCAGCAGCAGTACTACCCTCCGAGGCCATTCTCGCTTCAGGCACAAACATTCCAGTAGCAAAGGCCACAATAGTATGTTCAAACTCAAGCTCAGATTCAGAACAGGCAGAAAGGTAACCAGCAGAAGGGACCAGCACCAAGAGGACACGGTCAGGCTATAGTCCTGACGGTAGCAGAAGAATTAGTATCAGGTGAGGTGGTGGCAGGTACCATTCTCACCAACTCTTTTCTAGCAACAGTAGTGCATCGCATTCATTTATGTCTGCACGATTCGCAACACGAATAGGATTGGAGCCCGAGACATTATCAGTAAGACTCAACATCCTTACTGGTAACAGTCTTGTAGGAGTAGATAGAGTCTTTTCCTCGTGTTGAATCGTAGTTAGCGGTAGAGAATTCCCGCTAGATTGATAGAATTTTCGATGGCCGACTATGATGTGGTCCTAGGAATGGATTGGTTAAAGAATCAGTATGCAAGAATAGACTACCGTGTTGGCAAGATTATTTTTGGTATTCCCGGCAAAGAAGAGTTTTCGTTTTCTAGAGGCGAAGTAGAACCTTCTCCACCAGTCTTGCGAATGGCAGTAGCAGAAGTAGTTCAATTTCCCAGAGTAGTCGAAGAATTTCTTGACGTATTTCCCGAAGAGCTTCCAGGCATGCCACCAAAAAGAGAGAGTTCACTATTGATTTGATTCCAGGGATGGCACCAGTATCAGAGAGAGTCTACAAAATGGCACCATCAGAATTGGAGATCCCGTACAAGATGATTGAAGAACTCAGAACCAAGGGATTCATTCGTGCTAGTGGATCACCTTGGGGAGCCTCGATGCTTCTAGTAAAGAAAAAGGATGGTACGTCAAGATTATGTATTGATTATCGTACCTTGAATTCTGTAACAATCAAGAACAGATATCCCCTTCCAAGGATATATGATTTATTCGATCAACTCAATGGGGTAATAGTATTCTCGAAGATTGACTTGCGGTCAGGGTACCATCAGATCAGAGTCAGAGAGCAAGACATCCCAAAGACGGCATTCAGATCTAGATATGGACATTGAGAGTTTCTCGTTATTTCATTCAGAGTGACCACTGTGCCACCAGTATTCATGGATCTCATGAATCGTATATTCATGCCTTATTTGGATCATTTCATGAAAGTGTTTATGAATGACATCTTAGTCTATAGCAAGAATGAAGCAGAGCATGAGCAACATCTCCGGGTAGTCCTTCAGATTCTCAAAGAGCACCAGTTGTACGCGAAGTTCAGCAAGTGCGAATTTTGGCTTGATCGCATTTCGTACTTAGGTCACATCATCACCAGAGGTAGAGTGGAAGTAGATCTCCAGAAGATAGTAGCTATAGAGACATGGCCAGTACCTAGCACCGTCGCAGAAGTTCGCAGTTTTCTAGGATTAGTGGGCTATTACCGACAATTTGTATCAGACTTTGCTCGAATTTCAGCACCATTGACGTAGTTGACCCGCAAGAATGTGTAGTTTGCTTGGACAGCGGAATGTCAGAGTTCATTCGAGAAGTTGAAGCATGGATTGATGACGGCACCCATTCTCACGCTTCTAGATGGGACAGGAGGATTTTCAGTGTATTGTGACGCTTCGGGTAGAGGATTAGGATGTCCTAATGCAATATGGCAAGGTAGTAGCTTATGCATCATGTCAGCTTTGTGATCACGAGAAGAATTATCCAACACATGACTTGGAGTTAGCATCGGTAGTCTTCGCACTCAAGCTTTAGAGGCATTATTTGTATGGAGATCGAGTAGAGATTTTTATCGACCACAAGAGTCTTAAGTATGTGTTTACCCAGAAGGACCTCAACATGAATCAGAAAAGATGGCTAGAGTTACTAGTGGATTATGACATCAACCTGTAGTATCATCCTGGGAAGGCCAACGTAGTTGCAGATGCGTTAAGTAGAAATGCAGGAGCTTATTTTCTAACAGCACAACCAGAGTTATTAGCATATCTTCAGAAGATGGGAATAGAGGTAGTTCTTCCTACCAACGTGTCATTGATGGCCAGTATACAAGTTCAGTCCAGCATAGTTGAGAGAATCAAGATAGCTTAATCAACGGATTCTGAGCTTCAGTGGCTTAGGCAGAATGTGAAGTGGGACAAAGAGCAGAGTTATGCTTTCACGAAGATGGCACGCTCCGACATGGAAGGCGTCTTTGTGTACCCAATGGTGACATCAGCAAGAGATCATGACGGAGGCTCACAGTATTCAATCCACCCTGGTGGTACGAAGATGTATCGTAATATTCGTCGACATTTCTGGTGGAATGGAATGAAGAGGGAGATAGCCCAGTTTGTCTCTCGTTGTTTAGTTTGTCGGCAAATTAAAGCTGAACATCAGAGGCCAGCTGGACTTCTTCAACCTTCACCGATCCCAGAATAGAAATGGGAACACATTACCATAGATTTTGTGTCTGGGTTACCAAAATCCCCAGCTGGGAGATGCAATATGGGTTATAGTTGACCGACTCACAAAGGTGGCTAATTTTCTTTCTTTCAGAATTGGCCAGTCGACAGATCAGCTTGCAGAGATGTACCTCAGACAAATAGTCAGATTATATGGAGTGACAGTCAGTATCGTGTCGACAGAGATTCAAGATTTACATCGTACTTTTAGCAGAGTCTCCAAGAGAGTTTGGAAACTCGTCTCAAGTTTAGTTCAGCCTATCATCCGCAGACAGATGGTCAGTCGGAGCGCACGATTCAAACTCTTGAGGATATGTTATGATCATGTACACTTAACTTTGGTGGTTCGTAGGAAGTTCACCTACATCTAGTGGAGTTCTTCTACAACAACAGTTTCTAGGCTAGTATCCAGATCACACCATTTGAAGCACTGTTTGGTAGGAAGTGAAGATCACCTTTAGCCTGGAATGATTCCTGCGTGAGGCAGATACTTGGTCCAGAAATGGTTACTCAGACTATCGAGGTAGTCAGATAAGTTAGAGATCATCTTCGAGTTGCACAAGATCGTCAGCGCCATTGGGCCAATTCTCATCGGCGTCCTCTTAAGTTTTCTATTGGTGACCAAGTATTCCTAGGATCTCGCCTACCCTGTTTGCAAAAAACAAAAAGTTTATTCCACTACTAAAATCTGCTAGAATAGCGACGTATATTAGCGACGGCAGAAAAAGCAGTCGCTGATAATTGCCTATAGCGACTCCTAGTGCTACACGTCGCGGACCGTCGCTGCGTAGCGACGTTCAGTGACGCAGTATTTGTTACGTTGCTGACGGGCGACGTTTTGTGACGTACATACTTTTTACGCCGCTGTATTGCGACGTTTTGTGACGTATATTATACGTCGCTGACTTATTTCATATAGGGTTCCTGGCCCGATCGAAATCACAAATTTTTTACCCAAATTTTTTCTTCCCGCTCGATCCCCCTCCCCCCCTCCCCCAGCGAACCCTCCCCTCCGGCGACCCCACCCTCCGGCGACACCCTCCCCTTCTCCCTCCGGCGACCCCGTTCCCGCTGCCCCTCCCTCCGGCGACCAGCCTCCCTCCTCCGACGAAGTCTCCTTCCTCGCCGCCTTCCTCCTCCGACGAAGCCACCCTCCTCGCCGCCTCCATCCTCCGACGAAGCTACCCTCCTCAGGTAAACCCTAACCCTAACTATGTAGACACAGACACGGACACGAGAACCCTAACCCTAGCTGGGGTGGTCTTGCTGTCGAGGGGGAAGAGAGGGGTGGGGGTGGGTGCAGGGGGTGGGGGGTCTTACTGTCGGGGTAGAAGGAGGGGGGGGTACCCGGGGGTGGAGGGGCTTGCTGTCGATGGAAACAGGGTTGGGGTGGGTGCAGGGGTAGGAGGAGGGGGGGCAGGGGAGGGGGGGTCTTGCTGTCTAGGGGGGCAGGGGAGGGGGGGTCTTACTGTCGAGGGGGGTAGGGGAGGGGGCAGGGGTGGGTGGGTACAAGGGTAGGGGGAGGGGGCAGGAGTAGGTGGGTGTAGGGGGGGCAGGGGAGGGGGGTTTTGCTGTCTAGGGTGCAGGGAGGGGGGTCTTGCTGTCGAGGTGGGGGAGGGGAGGGAGGCAGGGGTGGATGGGTGCAAGGGTAGGGGGAGGGGGGCAGGGTAGGACACACACACACACATAATACATATATACCTATATATAAATACACATATCTACATATATACATGTATATATATACTCACACACAAATACATATATAATATATATGTATACAATGTATATACACAATACAATATATATACAATCAAAAATCCATTTGAAATTTATTTTAAGAATCTGAAATGTTGACGATATATATATATATACCATGGTTTTGCCTTTTAGTTGCAGGAATATGAGAGTTATTAGATGTTAACGTAGGATATTAATTTATTAGTTATGATAGAGAGTTTGAGATAGATAGTTCATGTGAATGTTAGGTAGTAGTGTACAGTTCATGATTAGCATTGTTTAGATATTAGTTTCAGTTAAAGGGTTAGTTTAGATTAGGATATTACATTATGTTAGAAGGAACTGTCTGCAACTGCATCGTAGCTGCAGGAATATGAGAGTTATTAGATGTTAAAGATGGATATTAATTTATTAGTTAGGATAGAGATTTATTAGTTATTTTTATAAACCGTGATATGTTAAATGCCTGCAGCTGCATCGTAGCTCAGGGATATGACTGAGAGGGTGACATGGTTGTCACATTAAGGGTCTTTGAGGAGGTGACATGTTGTGAACAGATATATCCTTATAGTTCTCCTACGTAATGTTAAAGAAAATCTGTAGGAGAACTATATAAGGATCGATATATCTTTTCACAACATGTCATCTTGTCAAAGACCCTTAACGTACCAACCATGTTACCGCGGTATTGGTATTAGGATACCAATAGCGATAAGGTAAAGGGTACCAATAGCGATAAGGTAAAGGGTACCAACTTAAGGTATTGGTATTGGGATACCAATAGCGATAAGGTAAAGGGTACCTTGGTAGGTA
The DNA here is from genome assembly GCA_029216955.1 of Iris pallida. NCBI lineage: Eukaryota > Viridiplantae > Streptophyta > Magnoliopsida > Asparagales > Iridaceae > Iris > Iris pallida. The sequence continues at coordinate 22,179 of JANAVB010030652.1, read as the reverse complement.
ATGACTAGAAATAGGATATTTGACTTAGATTTGACCTTGTTTGACCAAGGTTGACTATTTTGACTGAAAGTCAAAGTAGAGACAACATCTGACCTAGATTGGACTAAGAGTTGACAAAGTCAACTGTAGGTCAACCCTTGACCTACTTTGACCTTGTTTGACTTTGCTTGACCTTGTTTGACTTTGTTTGAGTACAACCTAGTTTGACCTAGATTGTATATCATTGTTATTAGTAACTGTTTGCTACTAATGGTGTCCCATAATACGACATAATATACGAATTTGTGCCTATTGGATAATGTGTGTCCATCTTTGCAGAATTATTTCCAAATGGATATGAATTACTACTTGCAGAATCGTTCATGGATGTACAATCGTCGTCCTGATGATATGTGTGGTGTGCGGGATTAGTACATAGCGGAAGTAGAGCAGTTCCTGCAGTTTGCTAAGGCGTTCCCTCAGTACATGGACGGCACCAAAATTAAGTGTCCGTGTGTGAAATGTCATAACATGAAATATTAACCAGAAGTGGAAGTGACATATCATTTGTACTCGAGAGGTTTCACGCCTAATTACTATCAGTGGACCGCACACGGAGAACTTGTGTCTTTAGCATCAGAGCCGGAGCCTTATGTTGAGCTGTATATGCATGCGGGACCTAATTTTGTTTCAGATAATCATGCATACGATGACGGGTGCGTGAACATGGTTTTCGATGCTGCGGGGCCTAGTTTCGTTCATAATGCACCTGAGGAGGCACCGAACGCCGATGCTGCACAGTTCATGGAGTTGCTGGAGAATGCAAGGACTCCATTGTATCCTGGTTGTGAGGATATTACCGTTGGAGGTGGTTACAAGACTGTTGAGCATTAAGTCAGATTTTAACATGTCACAAGAATGCTACAATCGATTGTTGGAGTTGATTATAGAGATCTTGCCGGCGGGTGCTAAGTTGCCTAAAGACTTCTACCGGTCTAAGAGGATGGTGAGATCGCTCTGGATGGGATACAAAAAAATCGATTCTTATCGCAATGGGTGCATGCTGTACTACAAAGGCGACAATGACGCATATATGTGCAGATTTTGTGGTGCTGATCGCTATAAGACAACTAGTACATGAAGGTCTACCGGTGCAAGAAGACCGACCGATTCAATATACTACTTGCCTTTAACGCCGCGGTTGCAAAGATTATTTATGGTGAAAGAGACGGCCAAAAATATGAGTTGGCACATGCGAGAACAGATTGAAGGAGTGTTGGATCACCCATCCGATGGAGAAGCATGGAAGCACTTTGATCGAGTGTATCCTGATTTTGTTTCAGATCCGCGTAATGTCAGGTTGGGGCTATCTTCTGACGGTTTTACTCCTTTTGGTCTTTCGGGATCCCAGTATTCGTGCTGGCCTGTGATTGTCACTCCGTATAACCTACCGCCTTGGATGTGCATGAAGACTCAGTACATGTTTCTAACCGTTATAAGTGGTGTGGTGGCTCCATTCCGATGACGGAGCATTTTCATTGTCTGGTACGTTTCCTATGACGGACATTAATTTATAATAGTTCGATAGAATGTTTAATACTAATAATAGATAATATATTTTAACAGGTAAAAAAGGGTGAGGACCCGAACATGGTGACCGTCTTCCTGGTCACCCATCAGAGGGCTGGGGAGTTCATTGACGAGGGGCGACGCAGGCATATGTACGTTCTATTCTTTATATTAATTTACTATATTTAGAAAATAGGAAAATAGATATCAATATAGACTTTAGCAAACACTTACACGTTAGCAAACATGTTCTAGACCGAGTTTGTTCGGCTACAGGAGGAGGCGGCTGCTGCTGCTAGTGTGCCAGCAGAGGGAGGGACTGGTACTTCCTCCAAGCCGCCTACAGATCCATCGTCGGACGACCTCTGGATGACCACCGTTGGCGGTCTTCAGAAGGGTACGTACTACGGTACGGGATCCTACGGCGCGTATTTGGCTTCGGAGTCGTCCTGGGCCCCCTCTGTCAGTGCGCAGTCTCCGGCTTCGAAGGCGTCGTCACGAGCTCAGGATATTCGTCGTCAGATCGAGGAGCTGCATCGCGAGTTACAGCAGCAAATTTTTGATGCGGTCGAGCGACGATTCGACCCTCCGATCGTCACCGGACGATTTGATGCGGTCGAGCGCAGTATACAGGAGCTGATGAGTCTGCAGCAGGCTACAGCTGCCAGCTTGCACACGCTCACCGAGTCTACGCAGCGCAAAAGCGTAAACAGGTCGAGCTGGAGGGATCGCAGAGGAGCATGTCTGCCTCACTTACTCAGTTATCGGATTCGCTTGAGGCGAGTACTGAGAGGGTGGTGAGTACCCTTGCTGTTTATGGTGAGCGACTGCGAGAGCTGGAGCAGATACGTCCTTCCGGTCCATCGACGGCGCCGACTCCAGACATTGCATTGCCTCCTACTGCCCCTACGGTGCAGCTCACCCAGGAGTAGTATGACTACATTCTATCCCAGATGCGCGGCAGGGGTCCTTAGTGATCCAGTATATATTTTTTATCATCTTTGTATTTATTGGCCCTATGGGTCCATTGACCGTTTGTACACTGATTTTCATTATTATTTGACTCTGTTGGACATGTACGTTTGTTGGACATGTATGTTTGTGATATTTAATTTGTTGGTATTTTTATTGAGTACATGTATGATATTTAGTTGTAAACTGTTATGATGGGGGACTGTTATTCATCTATTAGTTATAGACTGTTATGATGGGAGACTGTTAATTGTGATGATATCTGCGACGAGGATGACAAATATACCTACGCTGGGTTATAAGCGATGATCTGATATACAAAGGAGGTGCTGCCCAAATTTTAAAAAAATATAATGTGTATTTTTGTGATGATGTGTGTCTGTGTTTACAGTGAATGTGAAATGCAGTGATCGAAACCATCGACAGTTTCGATTACTGTTGTATGTTTTATCTTGGATAGAAAGAGCAATAGTTCAGGGTGTACTTCTGAGAGCTTCATTTTCACGTCATTCACTTTCTCGGGACGTCGTAAAGGATCCCGAGAAGGTGAAAGACATGAAGAGGAAGCTCTGAGAAGTGTACCCAGAAATGTTGCTCTTTCTATCCAAGATAAAACATAGAACAGTAAGCGAAACTGTCAATGGTTCGAATACTGTACTTCACACACACTGTAAACACAGACACACAGCATAACAAAAATACCAATTATTTTTTTTTAATTTTTTTATAACATCTGTGACGTATAGAGATGTTCTGCGATGTTCTGCGACGTCCAGTACACGTCGCTATACGTCGCCAAATAGTGACGTAACGTCGCTATCCGTCGCTATACTGCTGACGTGTATATGACCACCTGAGAGCCGACGTCGCTAAAGTTATCGCTAGGCGTCGCTAATATGCTGACGTGGCTGCCATGCCATGTCATCATATGTAAAGTTGACGGCGTCGCTAAGTGGTCGCCCTACGTCGCTATACTGGCGACGTATGACGACGTCGCTATCTGTCGCTCATATTAGCGACGTCTAGCGACACTAAAAGTGACGTCGCAAATAGCGACGAATTGCGACAAAATTGTAATCTGTGACAAGCCTATAAGCGACATCCATTTTTCGTCGCTAAATACGTCGCTAATAGAAATTAGCGACAGATTTTCCTTTTTTAGCGACGTAGTCAGACGTCGCTAAAAGGGGTTATTTTAGTAGTGTTCCAAACTTAAAAAAGAATCATACAAAGTATAAAATTCTAGGGAAGTACAACTTTAGGAATCCGATCAGAAGACGATCTCTTTATCCCTTGGACTATGAACTTAAAGATTAGAGCCTCTGGAGAATGTAGCAGCACTTTTGCAAGAACTCTTGATCTCTGTGATGCTTTGACAATGATTGAAAACTCTATTTATAGAGTTCTGGAAATAACTATTTTAGCAGTTATTCTGATGTGCGCGAGGTTGAACTGTGCGACTTCAGGTTGCGCCAACTTCAGGTTGAGCAACTTTCATTCAGTTACTCGAACGTACACTAACTGTATTTAGATACGTGGCATCATATGATTGAGATGTGCATGGTCGTGTACAGAGTAATGGACACATTTTGAGAGATTAGTGGCATGTGCGCCACGTCATCCTGTTTTAGAATGTAAGTTGCTTCAACTTTGTCAGGTTGTGCGAATTTCAGTCAACAAGTCAAACTGTGCTTGATTAGGTTGCGCCTAGGCGCAACTCATTGCATAGGGACATGGCAGCATTTGAGTGTGTAAGAAGAATTTGTTCAGGTTTGTGCCTAGGCGCAACTCACAGAGTGCGCAGAACAGCTGTCATCAAATCGTCTCGAGCGCCACGCTTTACAGGATTTGAAGAGATTTTCTTCGTTTATCGTGCTATTAGTTGTCAGTGCTATCAGTTAATGATGGAAATTATTGTCAGGTACCACGTAAGCTTAGGCGCAATACGATTGGGCACAGTCTGATATATGGCGCAACTTGAACTGTGGCGCAGCTTGATCTCTGGGCTTCATAACAGTGGTGCACCTTGATTTTTTGGGTGCAACTTGATTGCTGAGTAGTAAGTGTCACGACCCGTACCCTGATTAGGGACGAGCACGTGGTTACGTCCAGCCTATGCCGCGAATCGGCAGTAAAATACTGTATATAAGGTCTGTAAATTCTACGACTAAACAGTATAAAGGTACCTGTACAGTATATACACTCCGAATGGAGGTGACATAGCAATACAGTCTCAATCAAAATAAAACTAAGGTAGATAGCATGGAAAGAAAATATGAGAGATGAAAAATAGAAAATAAGTTCAAGATCAAATACAAGCCCAGAGATATACACAATATCACAGAGTCACAGAATATAATATAAAATACTACAGCCTGAAAGTACTAGCTGGATCGCAGTCCAAGCAAACTAACTAAGCCACACTACTCTGGGTGTGCAAAGTATAGTGGCTCTACTATCAAGCCACGGTCCAGGTCTACTCCATCTAACTCGACCCCATAATAGGTCCGGCAATCTGCCTCAGAGTCATCTGTAATATATTAACGGTATTCTGTCAGGAAAATGAGCAAGTACAAACACTAACAGCAGTTCCATATGAATTGACAAATTCTATAAGAGACAGTATAATAAAATACAAGACAAAGATATAGGATAACTTGGGAACCATTCGGAAGCTGAGTTACAACCCTTAAACCAAACAAGGACCAGGGTTGTAACCCTTCTCCCGAACAGAACTTAGTCTCCAATCAAGGTACAGCATAAAGGCATGTAGAACATGTGAGTAAATAAATATCATAGCATGGTGAGAAAAGTACTGAAAGTAGAACTGGGCAGGATATAAGATACGATAAATAAATGTAAAATGTGCCTTGAATTATTAGAGCGATATGTGATCGACTTTAGGTATGTTACAAGACAGGTTATCCCCTTGGCCCGACAATCACACAAAAATCTCTGGAGTGGGTCATGCTGGCCAACCTGGATAACAAGCACGGAGGAATCTGCTACACCCTATGTGAGGTGAGAGTGGCGCAAGCATAATAGTGACAGGAGGCTTTGATCACAAACTCCTAATAATTCCCCCATCCCCGAATAGTGTCACAGATCCGGACATGGCACGTCATGACACGGGATTCAAAAGCAGGGGGCCAGCCCACTCCCAAATCGATGTCTATATAAGTACAAGAAATATGAAATATCACGTACCAATATACCAAGAAAGTCCAGGAATAATATCTCATGACAGGATCCGACGTATACTAGTCCGTGAACCATCGTGTCGGGAATCAAGTAAGACACTACAAGTGAATCGAATATAGCAGATATCAAGATAATGAAAACTATCAGTAAATGTACTCGCCTGTGGTCCTGAGATGATAAGGTGAACAGACGCTCAGTGTAATCACAGACCTAAAATGAGATACTATAAGTCAAACAGGGTTTTATAATGAAAGAGAAACTAATTTAAGTCATGATATACAAGTCTAAGTCAAACTAGGTCAAACTAGGTCAAGCTTGGTCAAACTAGGTCATACTAGGTCATACTGGATCATACTAGGTCACTAGGAGTCAATCCAAGTCAAACTAGGTCAAACGGGGTCAAAGGTTGACTTACAGTTGACTTTTGGTCAACTGGTCAACCCTGGTCAACTCTAGTCAACTCTGGGTCAGCCCTAGGTCAAACTAGTCTAATGTTGACCAACTATTGACTTTTAGTCAACTGGTCAACTCTGGTTTTGTTTCGGTCAATCCTAGTCACTTATAGGCTAAGTTTGACTCTCGGTTGACTTTTGTTGACTTTTGGTCAAAATGGTCAACCGAAGTCAAAACTAGTCTAGGAGCACTATTTTCTGACCATTACCAACCAAGGGAACCCAATCCTAACCATATCTTAAACCCTAAACCACTTACCTTAGCTATAGGCAATTACCTACATTTACCCTTCACAAGGTAAATACCAATACCTTGCGCATACCACTCTAACCTTGGAATACTAACCTAGGCTTCCTAGGATAGCTAGACACTAACCTATACTAATATTACCTACCATAAAATCCTAGTACCTAGCTCATCTAACTTATCTTATGACACATGTTGGTTATCCCAACATTACCTTACCATATTATTCTAACATCTAGCTAACCACTCACACACACAATACTCACTCACTCACTCACATATGGTCACATATAGCACCACACTTAGGCTCATACCTATAGGTCAACAATTGGGCTCACACCTACTCATATAGGCTCATACATACCATACTCATATAGGCTAAATGGGACTGTCAAATGGGCTGATTTGGGCTGCCTATGGGCTGTCCCCCCATCCCCTACACACTGTACAGCAGTGTGTAACACTGCTACTGCTGCTAAGGCTATTAAAGCCATCTAAGGGACTGATTTCCCTTCCTAATAATGGTACAAGTAGCAGTCATTAATGCTACTGCTGCTATGTAAACAATCCCCTGTCGGGACTGTTACCTACTGCTGCTGTTGTTGGTTTCGAACCCAGCAGTCCCCCATCCCATTCTCTCATTCATCCTCATCCCCTCTATCACTCCATACTCTCTAACACTCCTCTACTCTCCAATCACTATCAATCTCACCCTCAAATTCTCTCTATATAAACACACACACAAACCAAAAACCAACTCCCCACCACTCTATACTCTTCAACACCCGAAATCTCCACACACCCAAACACAAATAAAGACACAATATTTATATAAATAAGAGAGACACAACACACACACACACACACACACATATATATATATATATATATATATATATATATATATATATATATTATATATATATATATATATATATATATACATATAAATAGAATATGATACTATAAGATACCATGAAGAACACACTCTCTAATAATATAAAATCTGAGATTAAATCTAATTAGAATCATTCCTACAATATATATTAAAATACAAGTGTCCAAAATAGGGGTTTCCCACTAGGACACAATACAACACAAAGGACACTCCTAGAAGTCTCCAAATGGACACGAAATGGGCACAAATGGAGATACAACCATGGGGGACATTCCTATAGGTCCAAAATAAACCTATATGCATGAAGGAATGATGTAGAGAAGAGATTATACCTCCCGGTATATCGAATCTAGGAAAACTCCTCCCAATACGACACCGACACGTAGAGATCTCCAAATGGACACGAACGAGTTCCGAAACCTCCCAAACTTGGCTAGCTCCTTACCTTGCTTGAGTAGAGAAGAAATGAAGAAGATTAGGTGGAGGAATGGATTGATTTGATGGAGGAATGGATGGAGACTCTTCTCAAAAATTTGGAGAAGAATAAGAGAGAGAAAATGGAGTTGATAATGACAAAGGTTCATTCCTATCCCCCCCCCTAGGTGGCCGGCCACAATAACTTAGGTGTCCCCTATTTGAAAAGACTAAAAAGCCCCCCACTAATCCTATTAATTAATATTAGGAAAAGGGTTTAGGTTGAGGCTATTTTAGTCATGGTTTAAATCTCTAATCCAACTAAACCTACCCATGAATAATTAGTCTAACCCACTAACTAAAAATAATGTCATATGGGCCATGCCTAACTAATGAGTGGGTCCCACTAGAGTCAAAGCTACCCCGGGTCCCCGATACAAGTCGGATTGAGTTGAAATTTGAACCCGACTCAAATAACCCCAAAATAATATATAAATAAATAAATAATTCCAAAATAATTCTAAGGTGAAAAATGACCAAAATACCCCTGTTCATGAAAACTGGGAGTGACAAATCTATCCACCTTAAAAAAAATTTGTCCTCAAAGTTAAAACAAACATATACCGAAATCACATACAGAAACATAAAAATTATACCTCAGGACTCGAAGAGATAAGGGAAACGCTCCCGCATGTCGTCCTCTCTCTTCCAGGTAGGCTCACCTGGAGAGTGATGCCTCCATGTAACATGAACCAAGGGTATAACCTGGTTCTGGAGCACCTTCTCCCTACGATCCAGAATTTCCACTGGCTGCTCTGGATAATGAAGAGTAGGCCCCACCTCGATCGCTGAATGGTCCAATACATGGCTGGGGTCTGCCACGTACCGCCTCAGCTTGACACATGGAACACGTTGTACCCCCTCCAGTATAGGTGGCAAGTCTAGTCGATAGGCCACTTCACCGACCCTCTCAAGGATAGTGAAAGGTCCGATGTAGCGCGGACTAAGCTTCCCGCCTCTGCCAAACAAATCGTACCTCATGTCGGAGAAATCTTCAGGAACACCAAAGCACCAGCCTAGACATAAAACAAGCTCAGCACACAGGACAAACAAAATCACAAGCATCACAAACAGGAACTGAAACTAACCTCGAACTCTAACGGTCTCCGGTGACTATCGGTCTAATGCCGCAGCCTATCGTGAGCCACCCGAAGTCTATCTCTAATCAACCTGACCTTCTCAGCTGCATCCACTACCATCTTCGGTCCAAGCAGCACTCTTTCGCCGACATCATCCCATGACAAGGGAGTCCGGCATGTCCGTCCGTATAGAGCCTCGAATGGCGACATCTCTATACTGGCCTGATAGCTATTGTTGTAAGCAAACTCTACCAGGTGAAGATGGTCCTCCCAAGAACCCCCGAGATCAAGCACACACGTGCAAAGTATATCCTCCAAAGTCTGGATAGTTCTCTCTGACTGCCCGTCTGTCTGGGGGTGATAAGCGGTACTAAACTTGAGCGAGGTGCCCAAGCTAGTCTGCAGACTCCTCCAGAAGTGGGAAGTGAAACGGCTATCCCAGTCTGAAACTATGCTCACAGGAACCCCATGCAATCGCACGATCTGACGAATGTACAGCTTTGCCAGCCTCTCCGTAGACAACCCTACCTTGAAAGACAAGAAGTGGGCCGACTTGGTCAATCTATCAACTATGACCCAAATCGTGTCTTTCCCTCTAGGAGATCGTGGAAGTCCGGACACAAAGTCCATGCTCCCACTTCCACTCAGGAATGGGTAGTGGCTGTAGCAACCCACCAGGCCTCTGTCTCTCGGCCTTCACCTGCTGACATACCAAGCAGCAAGATACAAACTGAGCTACCTCGCGCTTTATGCCGTACCACCAAACGTGCTTACTCAGATCTCTGCACATCTTATTGGCCCCAGGATGCATAGAGTACTGAAAGCGATGTACTTCCTGAAGAACCTCCTCCCGAAGCTCTCCACTCGAAACGTACAGTCTAGCACCGTACCGCAGCGACCCATCTTCGACAATAAAGAAATCGTCGAGCAATCCCCCGTACCTGCTTCCTAATGCTCCTCAGGGAAACATCATCATACTGTGCTGATCTGACTCTGTCCATCAACTCAGACTGAATCTGCAAGCCCCATATATGTACCTCCATGCCCGGAATAATCACCTCGATTCCCAAACTGTCCAGGTCAGCCAAAAGATGACGATCTGTCGTCAGATACATAGCTACTGGATACCTGCTCAAGGCATCTGCAACTACGTTGGCCTTTCCTTGATGGTACTGCAAGGCGATATCGAAATCCTTCATCAGCTCGAGCCAACGTCTCTGTCGCATGTTCAGCTCCTTCTGAGTAAACACATACTTCAAGCTCTTGTGATCAGTGAAGATCTCAACCCGCTCTCTATACAAGTAGTGTTTCCACAACTTTAAGGCAAAGATAACAGCGGCCAACTCCAGATCGTGAGTCGGATAGTTCTTCTCATGAGGACGTAACTGCCTAGATGCATAAGCAATCATCTTCCCGTGCTGCTGAAGAACACAACCCAAACCCCTGCCAGAAGCGTCACTGTAGATCGAGAAACCCCCGGTCCCAGACAGTAATGTCAAGATCGGAGCTGATGTCAACCTCTTCTTCAGCTCATCGAAGGCGGCCTGACACTCCTCAGTCCAGACGAACTCCACGTCCTTCCTGGTGAGTCTAGTCATCGGCTCCGCAATCTGCGAGAAGTCCTGGATAAACTTTCGATAGTAGCCAGCCAAACCCAGAAAGCTTCGAATCTCGACAACTGAACTGGGTGTAGACCAAGACTCTACCGCTGCAATCTTCTTCTGGTCCACTGAGATCCCGTGCTCGGTCACAACATGTCCCAAGAACTCGACCTGGTGCAGGAAGAACTCACAATTCGAAAGCTTTCCGTACAACTGCTCCTTTTTCAGAGTCTCGAACATAATCCTCAGATGCTCCTCGTGCTCCTCCGGCGTCTTTGAGTAGACCAAGATGTCATCTATGAAGACCACCACAAACTTATCAAGGTACTGATGGAATACCTTGTTCATCAAGTTCATAAATACTGCTGGGGCATTGGTCAACCCAAATGGCATGACAGTGAACTCGTACTGGCCGTACCGAGTCCAAAAAGCCGTCTTTGGAACGTCTTCTCGCTTCACCTTCAGCTGATGATAACCGGACCTCAGGTCTATCTTCGAAAACACCTTCGCGCCGCTCAACTGATCGAACAAGTCGTCAATCCTCGGCAACGGGTACTTATTCTTGATAGTGAGGTTGTTGAGCGCCCTGTAATCGATACACATGCGTATCGTGCCATCCTTATTCGGTACAAACAGAACTGGCACTCCCCAAGGTGATGAACTGGATCTGATGAATTCCTTGTCATGTAGCTCGTAGACTTGCTTCTTCAGCTCTGCCAACTCGTTGTTGTTGACCCTATAGACGTGCTGTGAAATAGGCTCAGCACCCGGCACTAAGTCTATAGAGAACTCAACGTCTCTATCTGGCGGCATCCCAGGCAACTCCTCAGGAAAAACATCCATGAAATCAGCTATCAATAGACGCGGCAATGCCTGCCCCGCCAGCAAAGCTCCACAGAACCCATCTTTCGGCTCAGCTGCTCCCCTAGAAAACACAATCTCTGGCTCTCCCGGTGGCCTAAACAGAACCCTACCTCCTCTACAGTCTATACTAGCATGGTACATGCTTAACCAATCCATTTTGAGTACTATGTCGTACCTCGGAAAGGGCATTACGACCAAACACGCGCTCAATTCTCGGCCTCCTAAAGTAACTCTCCGCCCCTTGCAGATATTATTAACCAGGATGATGCCTCCCCCGGTCAATATCTTGCAAGTCCTACCCATATATTCAGCAATAATATTGTATCTCAGAGCAAAGGAAACAGACACAAAACTATGAGTGGCACCGGAATCAAACAAGGTAAAAGCAGGGAATGAATCAAGGAGAACGTAACCTGCCACAACATCACCCACTGGCTCTGCCTCCTCCTCTGCTGTCAAGGCGAACACTCTGCCCACAGGGGCTCCCCTCTGGTGCTGTACAAAGCGCTACTGCTGGGTCTGAAGTAGAGGACCTCTCTGCTGAACTGCTGGTCCTCTAGCCTGCTGTACTTTGTCTTGGGCTCCACGAAGATGGCAATCCTTCAGCTGGTGGTCGGGCGCCCCACAGTATAGACAGACGCCCAACCTTTTTCTACAAGCCTCTCGAGTGTGCCCCAGCTTCCCGTAGAAAGCGCACTGAGTGGCCTGCCTCTGGCCCTGTCCCTAGTGCTGTTGGGCACACGCTGATGCCTGCTGAAACTGTAACTGAGGCTGCTGCTGAATCTGCCTCTGCTGGAAATGAGGGCACTTCGCCGGTTCCGCACTAGAGCTCGCTCCAAGAACATCGCTGCCCCTCTTCGGCTTGAGGCCGAAGTCCTTCTCTGCTATCTGCGCCTCCATCAGGATCTGCTTGAAGGTCGTATCGTGTCGCCTGGAAGTACGAGTGTAAACTGCATGAATTAGACCCCTCCGAAACTTATGGGCCTTATACCCCTCATTCTGAATCAGATCTGGTGCAAACCTACTCAGACGGAAGAACTCCGCTGCACACTCGTCCACCGACGAGTTCCCCTTCACCAATCCGACGAACTGTCCCTCCAAAGCTGTCAAAGCCACATCGGAGTAGAACTTCTCCTTAAAGAGCCGCCTGAAGTTCTCCCAAGTCAAACCCCTTACCGATGCACGAGTATCCGTGCAAAACCAAGTCAGGGCTATATCGAAAAACTGGCTCGCTACAGACGTCACCCAATGACCTTTTGGGACCTCTGCTAACTCTAGGCTCTGCTGGACATCCTCCAACCAGTCATCCGCATACAGGATACCCTCGGTACCCTTAAACTCCCTCGGGTTCATCTTCCTAAAATCTAGGCATGTGCCAGGCCTCCCCTGACCCTGCTGCTGAACTGGGCACCCTGAACTATACCCGGTGCAACCCTCTCTACTGCTGCCATCGCCAGCTGGTGTGAGTTCTCTATGCTCTGCCGTAACACCTCCGTCTGGCGGTGGAACGCGTCAGCCTGATGCTGCTGTGCCTCTGTCTGGGCCCTCTGGGTCTGCAATATCTGCTGTAGAAGGGCCATCATCTGCTGTGCATCAGTCGGCAGCGGAGGCGACGGTGGAAGAGTATCAGGAATGACTATAGACGGTCCCGCTGCTGGAGGTGGAAGACCTCCTAGAACCGTTGCTGTTACTCCCCGCCTGAAGGGCAGGAACTGAGGTGGCATCTCCCTCAACTATAGCTCCCGCAGCCGGAGGTAGAAGTCCTACCGGATCGGGCCTCTCCGAAACAGCACCAGATCCTGCTGCCTGAGAGCGAGTAATCGTCATCCTGAGGATAGATTGAAACAAGGAATCAATATGGCACATGATAGGGAATATCAATGAAGAATAATTAAATTCAATGCAAAAGAGTTGTCATGGTAATCAAAAGATAAAAATTTCCTAAAATGTGATTGAGTTAACTCCTATCATATCCTAGATCCTACGTCCTAATTGCAGGCTCGTAATTAGTACTCTAAGTCGAGCACCATTATGAGATCGTACTAATTACGACACAGACCTGCATGGGCCACCACAAAAACGTATCACGACCCGCACCCTGATTAGGGGCACGAGCATGTAGTTACGTCCAGCCTACGCCACAGAATCGGCGATAGAACGCTGTATATAAGGTTTGTAAATACTACAAACTAAACATATAAAGGTACCTGTACAGTATATACACTCCGAATGGAGGTGACATAGCAATATAGTCTCAATCATAAAATAAAACTAAGGTAGATAGCATGGAAAGGAAATAAAATAGATGAAAAATAGGAAATAAGTTCAAGATCCAATACAAGCCCAGAGATATACACAACATCACAGAGTCACAGAATATATATAAAATACTACAGTCTGAAAGTACTTGCTGGATCGCAGTCCAGGCAAACCTAACTAAGCTACACTACTCTGAGTGTGCAAAGTCTAGTGGCTCTACTATCAAGCCACGGTCCAGGTCTACTCCATCTAACTCGACCCATAATAAGTCGGGCAATCTGCCTCAGAGTCATCTGTAATATATCAACGGTATCCTGTCAGAAAAATGAGCAAGTACAAATACTAACAGCAGTTCCATATGAATTGACAAATTCTATAAGAGACAGTATAATAAAATACAAGACAAAGATATAGGATGACTTGGGAACCATTCGGAAGCTGAGTTACAACCCTTAAACCAAACAAGGACCGAGATTTTAACCCTTCTCCCGAACATAACTTAGTCTCCAATCAAGGTACAGCATAAAGGTATGTAGAACATGTGAGTAAATGAATATCATAGTATGGTTAGAAAAGTACTGAAAGTAGAACTGAACATGATATAAGATACGATAAATAAATGTAATATGTGCCTTGAATTATTAGAGCGATATGTGAACGGCTTTAGGTATGTTACAAGACAGGTTATCCACTTGGCCCGACAATCACACAAAAATCTCTAGAAAGGGTCATGCCGGCCAACCTGGATAACAAGCACACGGAGGAATCTGCTACACCCTACGTGACGTGAGAGTGGTGCAAGCATAATAGTGACATGAGGCTTTGATCACATAACCCCTAATAATTCCTCCATCCCCGAATAGTAGCACGGATCCGGACATGGCACGTCATGACACGGGATTCAAAAGCAGGAGGCCAGCCCACTCCCAAATCGATGTCTATAAAGTACAAGAAACACGAAATATCATGTACCAATATACCAAGAAAGTCCAGAAATAATATCTCATGACAGGATCCGACGTATACTAGTCCGTGAACCATCGTGTCGGGAATCAAGTAAGACACTACAACTGAATCGAATATA